>CM041808.1:36019878-36183210 GCA_023376895.1 Aspiorhynchus laticeps | reverse complement strand
CCTTCCTGGCAGATATACTAGCATTTCTACGCTGATCACTAGGCGTTATTCCTCGTAAGAAGCACTGGAGACGACGGGGAAAGCACGGAGGTGTGCTGATTAGATTCAATACTTACCTGGCATCCACCTGTGTGATGTGTCTTTGCGATGGATGTTATGTTCCTGCTGCCTGGCATTTATTCAGGACTTTGCAGCCTTTGTGGCGGTGATTGCATAAAAATATGATCGCTTTTTAATTATTGGTGATTTTAACATACATGTGTGCTGTGAATCCAGTCATTCTCAGTCTAATTGATTCGTTTAATCTCACACAGTCTGTCACTGGTCCGACTTTGGACCTTGTGTTGTCGTGTGGTTTATGTATTACTATCAGTGAAATACAACCCGAATTCTGGAAATGTTGGGACACTTTTTAAATTTGAATAAAATGAAAACTAAAAGACTTTCAAACCTCATGAGCCAATATTGTATTCACAATAGAACATAGAGAACATAACAAATGTTTAAACTGAGAAATTTTACACTTTTATCCACTAAATGAGCTCATTTCAAATTTGATGCCTGCTACAGGTCTCAAAAAAGTTGGCTCGGGGGCAACAAAGGGCTGAAAAAGCAAGACATTTTGAAAAGATTCTGCTGGGAGAACATCTAGCAACTAATTAAGTTAATTGACATCAGGTCTGTAACATGATTAGCTATAAAAAGGGATGTCTTAGAGAGGCAGAGTCTCTCAGAAGTAAAGATGGGCAGAGGCTCTCCAATCTGTGAAAGAGTGCATAAAAAGATTGTGGAATACTTTAAAAACAAAGTTCCTCAATATCAAATTGCAAAGGCTTTGCAAATCTCATCATCTACAGTGCATAACATCAAAAGATTCAGAGAAACTGGAGAAATCTCTGTGCGTAAGGGACAAGGCCAAAGACCTTTGTTGGATGCCCGTGATCTTCGGGCCCTCAGACGACACTGCACCACTCATCGACATGATTCTGTCATTGACATTACTAAATGGGCCCAGGAATACTTCCAGAAACCACTTTCGGTAAACACAATCCGCCGTGCCATTTGCAGATGCCAACTAAAGCTCTATCATGCAAAAAGGAAGCCATATGTGAACATGGTCCAGAAGCGCCATCGTGTCCTGTGGGCCAAGGCTCATTTAAAATGGACTGTTTCAAAGTGGAAAAGTGGTCTATGGTCAGACGAGTCCAAATTTGACATTCTTGTTGGAAATCACAGACGCCATGTCCTCCGGGCTAATGAGGAGGGAGACCTTCCAGCGTGTTATCAGCATTCAGTTCAAAAGCCAGCATCTCTGATGGTATGGGGGTGCATAAGTGCATACGGAATGGGCAGCTTGCATGTTTTGGAAGGCACTATGAATGCTGAAAGGTATATAAAGGTTTTAGAGCAAATGTGCTCCCCTCCAGATGACGTCTATTTCAGGGAAGGCCTTGTGTATTTCAGCAGGACAATGCAAAACCACATACTGCAGCTATTACAACAGCATAGCTTTGTAGTAGAAGAGTCTGGGTGCTGAATTGGCCTGCAGATCTTTCACCTATAGAGAACATTTGGCGCATCATTAAACGAAAAAAAATGTCAAAGACGACACGAACTCTTCAGCAGCTGGAAATCTATATCAGGCAAGAATGGGACCAAATTCCAACACCAAAACTCCAGAAACTCATAACCTCAATGCCCAGACGTCTTCAAACTCTTTTGAAAAGAAGAGTGTGGAAGAACCAGTCAAGTTCTTCCACACTGACTGAATCAATCACTTTCTTTTTGAACCTTGCCTTATACACAGAGACATTGTCATGTTAGAATAGAAAAGGGTCCTGTCCAAACTGTTGCTATAATATTAGAAGCACAAAATTTCCTAGAATTTCCTAGAATATCCTTATATGCTTTAACATTAAGATTTGTACTCACAGAAATTACTAAAGTAGTCAACCCTGTTCATTAGAAGGGGGTGACCCAATACTTTTGGCAATATAGTGTATATATCACTTATAAATGATTAAATACAAAATTAATTGTAGTTACTAAGATTGACGTGGTTTGGAATTGGTAAAATGTGCTTGGAAAAAAATATGATCAGAATATCATCTTGCCTAATAATTATACACACACTGTATATAAATAAATATCAAAACTTATTTTAATTAATTCATTCCATTCAAAGGATTCAATTAAAATATTTACATTTACAGAAGTACCATTCTTTTATGTAAAATGTTTAATGAGAAAAAAATTAACTGGATTAACTTCATGAAATGTATGTATGTGTGTATATGTGTTTGATTCTCGGTTTTGCACACTTGCATATTTCAGGCATTTACACATTAAGGGTACATTTATAGGACAACAATGTACTACAAATGGAAAGATTTTCCCTTTGCGATTATAAATATTAATGTAAAGATGACAAAATCTCTGTTCGCACGAATCTGCACAAATGAGTGAAAAAGACTTACAGTATACATTAATTGGCAATGTCACTTTATAAAGAAATAAATGCACACCAATGCCTAGAGACTGAACATGCAATATAAAAAAAGAGGAGATTATGGTATTGTTTTGAAAAACTTGCATTTGGAACCCATTTTCAAAAATGTGCATTTTCAGGCCCCAAAACCTATGTTGTTGTATAACACTGAGTTTTACTCAGGTGCCCATAGAGACGAGACGTGAAGACGAAGAGCTTGAGTGTGATGGAGGGAAACTGCTGACCGGGAAACACTCTGTAGTGATCATCTTGTCATTTGCTCTGCCTGATTATGCAAACATCAGAACACTTTGTCAACATGAATAGTGGTCCAGAGTGTCATAGCAGCAAGAATAATCTGCAGTCTAAAAGAGGGGTTCAAATTCAGACTGATAAAGAGGAACATGTATCTGTGCGTGTTAGATTTAGATGATCCTGTGTGTAGCTATGAATTTTAGTGGATTAATGTTAAGCACATCCTGCGTAAGCCATTTTGGAAAGAGCATGTAAATACAGCACACGATTTGAGTTGTTTATCTTATGTTCATGCTTTAAAACCTTTTTATATAGAGAATATGGTAATATTGTTTGTGTTAATTTGATGTAGTCATAAATATCTGTATGTGAATTTAACATTACTTTTGTGAAAATTAAATATTTAGGTGGAGGGAAATAAAATATGCTCTGGATATGCATTATAAAGTCACACTTTATTTTAAAGGGTTAGTTCCCCCCAAAATGAAAATTCTTTCATTAATTACTCACCCTCATGTCGTTCCAAACCCGTAAGACCTTCGTTCATCTTCGGAACACAAATTAAAGGGGTCCTATTATGCTCTTTTACAAAGTCTTGATTTTGTTTTAGGGGTGTTATAGAACATGCTCTCATGCTTGGTGGTTCGAAAATCGCATTATTTTTCACATAATTTACATTATTATCATACCTTTCTCCCCAGCCTGACACAAATGGCTCGATTAGTTCCGTGTTTGATGAAGGCCCGCCGTCCGAAAAACGAAATGTGTTGTGATTGGTTAGCTGTCCCAGTGCGTTGTGATTGGCGAACAGCTTAGACGGAGTTTCAGTATTGCCCCGCCCCTTGCCAAAACAGCAAGTTCATCAATATTGCTATATCAATTCAGACCTCGAGAATATTGAACAAGAGGATCCGGCAGAACCTTTGCATGCACAGATATTGCAAGACATATTAAAGTGGTAATGCTATTGTTGTTGTTTTTTTTGGCTAAATCATGTTTTAGATAGGATGTCAACAACAGCTTAAAAATAACTGCATTGACTATGTACAGATAAGTGCAATTGTAATATGTATTATGTTTATTGTTCTTTAATTCTAACATTAATTGCACTGAAACTGTTATACAGTTGAATTTATTTATACCATAGTCCCACAGACGTTATTTGTGTTAATTCTCTGCCAGCGGGAGGCGCTGTTGGAGCGGGAGAGCTCGAGGTTTCCCCGGTAACGCTGTACACAAAGCAGAGCTCCGCTCACAAAAGCTGCTTTATCTGACATTATATGCAAGATGAAATGGAAATGACATCCAAAATTTTCTGAAAACAGTTGGTTTCCATCAGAAATACAGTGATATAAAAGCACCCGCACCGGGTTTTGATTTTGAAATGTGCAGTGCTCAACCAAGCTAGTCTCGTTAGCTTTCTTCTTTCGTGAGGGGGTTTGGCGCCACGGCATCTTTGTTTCCCTGCAGACCGAAAATAAATCCGACACTCGTGTCTCCCGGAAATCCGGTTTAATTCAACCAGTCAGATGATGACTTCAACATTCCTGAAGTGTTTCCAGAAAAGTGTGCCATATGCATCAGATGTTTAGCCAACGGTCCGTGGGCGTGACGTCTGAGGCTAAGACTACAACCAAGCGTTCTCCCCACCCGCCAACCATTCAAATTTCCGTAGGCTGGATTTAAGATTTGTGATGTCACAAATACAGGAAAACAACTTTGTAGTCCAAACAAGCCTTTCGTTGTAGTTCTTGAAAAGGGATTTTTAAAAAAGAAATATCTCCCTTTGGAGTGGACTTTGAGATTTGTAACTTTGTAGATCGTTTTATGCCCAAACATACACACTACACGTGGACTAAAATTCAAAAAGTGAAAAAGCAAAATAGAGCCCCTTTAAGATATTTTTGATGAAATTGGCAACTCAGCAACTGAAATGTTCCCAGGTCCAGAAACTTAGTAATTACATCGGTAAAACAGTCCATGTGACATCAGTGGCTCAACTTCAGTTTTGCGATGCTACGAGAATACTTTTTTTTTGCGCAAAGAGGTAGTTGTTAATGCTGAGGTGGGATTCAGGGATGAGGACTGTCGACATGAGGATGGGTGTGAGCCGTAACTGAATGTCACTGTGATCTTTGTCCACCTCACCCACAGTATAGAAAGAGCCACTCAGCTACAGTGCATAATACAGATACTGCACCAGATACAGGAGGTCGCTCCCACTGGCATCAGTTATGCCAGAGTCATCGCCACCTCCAGAAGCACTTGAAAAATGATGATGTTCCAGGACACCCAGGGCAGATCTCAAGAATCTTCTCCATGTAGTCTTCCAGGGAACAGCCATCCCAGCTAACAGGGAGTGTTCTTACAACTTTCAAAGTTTTTAAAGATAAATTTAAATGTTAGAACAAAAGATTCTAAGTTAATGTTTAAAGAATGCTCTTATTACTTTATTTGATATACTGTACATTCTCAGTGTCGAGAAAAAACAACAACATTGTTATTGTCACAGTGTCCTTGTGATGTTATTTGTACTTCAATGTTCACTTCAAGCTTTATTATAACCTTTAAATAACATTCTAATCTCAACAAGAAAACTGGGCATTATACCCTCAGTTTCATAGACAAGGATTAAGCCTAGTCCCAGACTAAAGCCAGGCTCACACTACATGATTTTTGGCTGGATTTTGCTGTCGCGGACAGATTTCCACAGTCTGCGACAAAACCCCCGGATCGTGAACAAATCGGTGCTCATTGCGGTCGCCGAAGCTCATTAAGTATGAGCAGATCAGCAATGTGATCCGAACCTGTCTCGAGCTATCACAGACGCTACGGCATTTTCAAACCTGTTTGATATCACTTTTACTTTTAGTCATTTAGCAGACGCTTTTATCCAAAGCGACTTACAAATAAGAAAAAGTAACTAAAACGAAAAGTCAAAACTCTGTAAATATACACACACATGTAAGAAAATTAAGAAATTAAATAAAAATGACAAATGCATACAACAACATTTCAATACTAAATATTATCACCACGTGATCTCGTAATGTGAGCGACACAATGACAAGGTGGAACTAATCCAGCCAATCACAGTGCAGATGGTATAAACAGTCTTATCATGCATCTTTATGAACAGAAACGAAAAGCCAAAAACTAATCAAATCAACTAACTAGAAATAAATGTAACAAATGCATAGATTGTACTGTTTAATTACCTCCAACTCTTTCTGCTGTACTGACGGTTCTTGTTGTCCATGTCTTCCAAGCCATTGTTTCTGCCATATTCTCTCTTGTTGTGATTTCTTTTTTCTTTCGGATAAAACCAATTGAACTGCCAGTTGATCGTCCATGCTTGAAGAAATAGTCTATAATCTCTGTAATTTCTCACAAGAAATGATGTGAGAAAACATATTTCCGCTGATGGTCGGGAACGCCTCTTCACTGAATATTTTGTAGTTTGTGCACCTTGTTAGCATTGTGTTGTGTAGTATGCATGCAGCAAGGACAAGATGACGACAGATGAGAAGAAATCTTGCTGTGTAGCGTGAGCAACACAGTGATTCTGCTTGTCTTTCAATCATGAAGTGTGAGCTTGCCATAAAATGCATGTCTGGGCAGTTTTAACTGAAACAAACTTGTACTGACTGATCTTAAAAATATGTCCGTTTCATTGTTTTATCTTTAAGAGATGCACACCAGTAGTGTTTTGATCTAAGGCATGTTTATAAAAGCTACTTAAATGTCCTAATTGAACTAGGGCCTAATCCTGGGTTAACCTAAGCCCTCTATGTGAAACCGGGACTTAAAAGGATAGTTCACCCAAAAATGACTGTCATTATTACTCACCCTCATGTTGTTCCAAACCCATAAGACCTTCGCTCATCTTCGGAAAACAAATTAAGATTTTTTGATGAATTCTGAGAGCTCTCTGACCCTCCGTAGACAGCAAGGGTCCTTACACGATCAAGGCTCAGAAACGTAGCAAGTAGATTGGTAAAATAATCCATGTGACATCAGGAGTTCAACCGTAATTTTATGAAGATACGAGAATACTTTTTGTGCGCAAAGAAAAAAAAAAAAGTATCTCCTCTACATCAGCGTAGCTCCATTTTGGAGAATATCCACTGGACGGTATGCGGCTAACACAGAAGAGCGTAGGCAGTTTCTGTCCAGCGGATATTCTCCAAAATGGAGCTACGCTGACGTAGAGGAGACGCTTTTTTTGTTTTCTTTGCGCACAAAAAGTATTCTCGTAGCCACTTCTGTAACGGTGGTGAGCCCAGAAACAGTTTAAATCATTACTTAAATAACTAAATTAAATGTTCGGACGCCAGACAGGAGTAAGCCTGGTACGTGGTAGTCATTTTCTGTGTAATCTTCCATTAGTACCTGGAGCAAGTTTGAATTGGCTTTCCTCTCGGCCTTCCTTTCGGAAGATTATGAAGAATGAGCTAGTAAAAATGATCCTCAAGAACATCAAACCTTACCTCACCAGCCAACTTCACAGCCGTGTAAGCATTGTGGATGAGTTAGTAAAACTCGGCCATCAGTTGGAAAAAGACCGTGCACAAAAGTTACACTATGAAAAACGCATAACTCAACCCACACCACCACAAAGACTCACCTCTAATCGACCTGTTGACAAACCCCCAGTCCACTGTTGGAGATGTAAAGGACATCATCCACCTGGAAACTGTCCTCACTATTCCACTCTTCAGTCCAGTCAGCCTTCTAATCAGTATCCTTCTATGAGAAGTAAACGATCCTTCCAACCTCAGAAGTCAGGAGTTTTGCCTTCTAACAATGTCATGTCTGTCACAGTTCCTTCAAAGTCATCTACCATGTGTGAAACATTCCCTTCCACTGCCACTAACAAATTTGTTTCCATACCTCAACAGTTAGTTGTTCCCATTAATATCGGAGCCTGGAAAGGAAAGGCCATCATCGATACTGGAGCAAGTTATATCCTCCTTCACGAGAGCCTGTGGAAGGAGATCAATCCCCATGACAACCTCCATCCCTGGACCCTTGGTCCTCTTTATCTGGCCAATGGTGAGGCCGAAGTACCTTTACGATGGACAAATACACAGATCATACTTCATGACCAAGTCTTCACTGTGCGTGTTGTCATTCTCCCCTCCAAAGCCCTGGCTTACTCTGTAGTCTTAGGTCTGGACTTCATTTTTTCCACTAGCCTAAAAATAAATGTAGCAGACAAGAAATATTAATTTAAGACAGCTTCCCACAAAGAGTATCCCTTTCAACCGGGTCAAGCCAGTGTTCCTATTGTAAAACCCCAACAGCTGAAAAGGAGACAACACAAAAATTCAAACCAGACCCTTTTGTTGTTCAGCTCTGTTCCTCCATCACAACTTCCATTACTATCAGCGGATATAATGGATGACAAAACCTTGATAGCTGCTGCAGTATCAAGGGCTCACCTATCCTCAGAAGGAAAACAGCAGTTATTGCACCTTCTCACCTCAAATCCCAAGGTTTGTACTCACCAGCTTGGAAGGACTACTGTTCTTCAGCATCATCTCTACACCACTCACCCTGTACCCATTAAACAACGGGCCTATCGCTTGACACCTGAAAAACAAGCTGTTGTGAAAGAACAGTTAAAAGAAATGTTGGAAAAGGGCATCGTAGAACCTTCACATTCTGTCTGGGCCTCACCTATTGTGTTGGTCCCCAAAAAAGATGGAAGCTTGAGATTTTGCGTAGATTACCAAAAAATGAATGCCATCACAGAGAGAGATGCCTATCCGTTGCCAAACATCACTGAAATCCTGGAGTCTCTCTCAGGTGCAGCCATGTTTTCCACCATAGATTTAAATAGTGGCTATTGACAGGTAGCTATGGACCCAGAGAGCAAGTCTAGAACTGCCTTCGTCACTTCCTCAGGCCTGTATGAATTTCATGTTATGCCTTTTGTGTTGAAAAACGCTCCCGCAACTTTCCAGAGGCTAATGGAGACTGTCCTGGGAGAGTTACGAGGAAAGATCTGCTTCGTATATATTGACGATATCATTATATACTCACCCTCTCTGACACAACATTTTCAGGATCTTCAAACCGTCCTTTCCCATCTACAGTCTGCAGGCTTGACCATCAACCTGAAAAAGAGTAAATTCTGTCTTCGGGAGTTAACGTTTCTTGGACATGTGGTCAGCCTTAAAGGTGTTTCAGCAGATACCAACAAAGTGGAAGCTATCAGATCTTACCCGGTGCCTAAGAATCTGAAAGAACATTTACATTTACATTTAATCATTTAGCAGTCGCTTTTATCCAAAGCGACTTACAAATGAGGAGAACAATAAAAGCAATCAGACCATCGAGAGAGGAACAGTATACAAGTGCCATGACAAGTCTCAGTTAGTCTAGCACAGTACACGTAGCTAGGTTTTTTTTATTTATTTTTTTATTTAATAGAATAGGTAAGTGTTAGTATTAGTTAGTCAGGTGCTGGAGAAAAAGATGTGTCTTTAGATGTTTTTTGAAAATGGCTAAAGACTCAGCTGTTCGAATTGAGATCGGGAGGTCATTCCACCAGCTGGGCACAGTCCAGGAAAAGGTCCGTGAGAGTGATTTGGTACCTCTTTGGGATGGCACCACAAGGCGTCGTTCACTTGCAGAACGCAAGCTTCTTGAGGGCACATAAGTTTGAACTAGCAAGTTTAGGTATATTGGTGCAGTGCCAGTTGTGGTCTTGTAGGCAAACATCAGTACCTTGAATTTGATGCAAGCGGCTACTGGTAGCCAGTGTAACCTGATGAAGAGCAGGGTAACGTGAGCCTTTTTCTGCTCATTAAAGACCACTCTGGCTGCTGCATTCTGGATCAGTTGCAGAGGCTTGAAACACGGGGTTAGCTTTCACTGTTATGCTGATGACACTCAGCTCTATATTTCTTCACGGCCTGGTGAAACACACCAAATTGAGAAACTTATGGAATGCATAGTCGATATAAAAAACTGGATGACGAGTAATTTCTTACTGCTAAATTCTGAAAAAACAGAGGTGTTACTTATCGGACCTAAAACCCCCACAAGTAATAACCTAGGACACTGTCTAACACTTGATGGCTTCTCTGTAAATTCTTCGTCATCAGTCAGGAACCTAGGTGTGCTATTTAAGAGTAATCTCTCCTTTGACAGCCACGTTTCTAGCATTTGTAGAACTGCATTTTTTCATCTTAAAAATATATCTAAACTGAGACCTATGCTCTCAATGTCAAATGCAGAAATATTAATTCATGCGTTTATGACCTCAAGGTTAGATTATTGTAATGCTTTATTGGGTGGTTGTTCTGCGCGCTTAATAAACAAATTACAAATTACAATTACAGATTCAAAATGCAGCAGCTAGAGTTCTTACTAGAACCAGGAAGTATGAGCACATTAGCCCGGTTCTGTCAACACTGCACTGGCTCCCTACTAAACATCGTATAGATTTTAAAATCTTGTTAATTACTTATAAAGCCCTGAATGGTTTAGCTCCTCAGTACTTGAGGGAGCTCTTATCGCATTATAGTCCTTCACGTCCACTGCGTTCTCAAAACTCTGGCCATTTGATAATACCTAGAATATCAAAATCAACTGCGGGCGGCAGATCTTTTTCCTATTTAGCGCCCAAACTCTGGAACAATCTACCAAACACTGTTCGGGAGGCAGACACACTCTGTCAGTTTAAATCTAGATTAAAGACCCATCTCTTTAACCTGGCGTACACATAACACACTAATACACTTCTATTATTCAAATCCGTTAAAGGATTGTTAGGCTGCATTAATTAGATCAACCGGAACCGGGAACACTTCCCATAACACATGATGTACTTGTTACATCGTAAAAAGATTGACATCTACGCTAATATTAGTCTGTTTCTTTCTTATTCCGAGGTCACTGCAGTCACCAGATCAGATGGTGGATCAGCACCTAGAGACGACCTCTACTACAGCCCTGAACGTCAGCGGAGACCAGGACACCTAGATGAGCCCCAGAGACAGACCCCCAGTGAGGACCCCGTCACCTAGAGAGCCATCAGGAAAAGACCTCGGGAACCTGTTGAGCCATCCAATCTGGCTTTGCAGCAGTTGGAATTTAACTGCTGTGTCGTCTGGCCAGAGGAGAAATGGCCCCCCGACTGAGCCTGGTTTCTCCCAAGGTTTTTTTCTCTGTTCTGTCACCAATGGAGTTTTGGTTCCTTGCCGCTGTCGCCTCTGGCTTGCTTAGTTGGGGACACTTCATTTCCAGCAATATCGTCGACTTGATTGAACAAAATTTTTTTTTTTTTTGAACTGAACTTAGCTGGACGATGCCATCACTGAATTCAACAATGAAATGCCTTTAACTGAAAATTGAGTGTTTAATCTTGTCATTTTACATTATTGACACTATTTTCCCATTTTGATATTGTGCAGTTGCTTTGTCACAATTTGTATTGTTAAAAGCGCTATATAAATAAAGGTGACTTGACTTGACTTGACTTGGCTTGATAGTACATGCAGGAATGCCCGCCAAGAGAGCATTACAATAGTCCAGTCTGGAGAGAACAAGAGCTTGGACAAGGAATTGTGCGGCTTGCTCTGACAGGAAGGGCCTAATCTTCCTAATGTTGTATAAGGCAAATCTGCAGGACCGGGCCGTTGTAGCAATATGGTCTGTGAAGCTTAACTGATCATCGATCACAACTCCAAGGTTCCTGGCTGTCCTGGAAGGAGTTATGGTTGACGAACCAAGCTGCATAGAGGAGTTGTGGTGAAGTGATGGGTTGGCTGAGACCACGAGCAGTTCTGTCTTAGCAAGATTGAGCTGAAGGTGATGGTCCATCATCCAGCTAGAAATGTCACTCAGACAGGCTGCAATGCGAGCAGTTACCGTCGGATCATCTGGTTGGAATGAGAAGTAGAGTTGAGTGTCATCAGCATAGCAGTGGTAAGAAAAACCATGCTTCTGAATGACTGATCCTAATGATGACATGTAGATGGAGAACAGAAGTGGTCCAAGCACTGAGCCTTGAGGAACACCAGTAGCAAGAAGTTGTGACTTCTTGAAACCTCACCCCTCCAAGACACCCTGAAGGACCTATCTGAGAGGTAAGACTCAAACCACAGGAGGGCGGTTCCTGAGATGCCCATCTTTCTGAGGGTGGACAGGAGGATCTGGTGGTTAACTGTGTCAAAAGCAGCAGACAGATCCAGCAAGATGAGTACAGAGGATTTGGAAGCTGCTCTTGCCAGTCTCAGGGCCTCTGTAACCGAGAGTAGGGCAGTCTCAGTTGAGTGGCCGCTTCTGAAGCCAGATTGGTTGTTGTCCAGAAGGTTGTTCTTTGCAAGAAACAAAGAGAGTTGGTTGAACACAACTCGCTCAAGTGTCTTTGCAATGAATGGAAGAAGGGATACCGGTCTGTAGTTTTCTAAAAGTGCTGGATTTAGAGAGGGTTTTTTAAAGTTCAGCACTTCTTGTGTTAGCCGGATGGTATCATCGCTTTGTACCCCATTTCTCCCACATTGCTGAACCCATCAATGCCCTAAAGAAAAAAGGACACAAGTTTGAGTGGATACCTCAGTGTCAACAAGCTTTCAATCAGTTAAAAGCATGTCGGACCTCACCCCCCATCCTGGGCCATCCTGATCTTAAGTTCCCATTTGTGGTATACACAGATGCCAGTGACACTGGACTGGGAGCAGTACTAACCCAGCGAAAAGAACCAGGGGCCTCATTTATAAAGCCTGCGTACGCTCAGATTTGATCTTAGAGTGTGCGTACGCTTAAATCCACGCCAACGTTCATATTTATAAAGACGGTCTTTGACGTGGAAAAGTGCTTAGCGTCACGTCAGGGTCTGAGCAGACGTACGCACTTTTTATTGTCGGAGTACTGCAGGTTTTTTAAAATATAAGCTGTTCTTGCAGCTCGCTGTTCTAAATTATGATGATTGGTGATCTTTTATATGTTAATGATATTAATTAGGAGTCGATTACAAGGCGGAGAGCTGAAACCAGTCAGTTGCGTGCAAGTTCAAGATCATTTGCGATTCATAGATTTCTCATCTGAAAGAGACGCGTACGCGCGATTTCTGTTCGTATGTTCATTCTATGAATCACACTTAAGCATATCTTAGAAATGATCGTAAGATCAAATTTAGGATGGTTTCTGCGCAACATTTTATAAATGAGGCCCCAGGCCAGGAAGAGGTTATTGCTTACGCTAGTCGAGCTTTGAACAAAGCTGAAACACATTATTCCACTACCGAAAAAGTATGCCTTGCTGTGGTTTGGGCTTTAGAAAGGTGGCAACACTATCTTGAACCAAAATTATTCACCATTGTCACAGACCATTCAGCATTGCAGTGGGTGATGAATTCCACCGGGACAACCAGCCGTTAGATCCGTTGGGTTCTCCGTCTGCAAAAGTTCGACTTTGTGGTTGAATACCAAAAGGAAAAACTCAATGAAGCACCGGATGCTTTATCCCGAATTCACTCCGTACCTGGATGCCATGTGTACTCCACTCAGAAGGAGGAACCTGGACTTCCAGTTTCAGCGATAGACATCTGGGAAGAACAACATAAAGATCCAAAAATTACCAAGCTGTTTCAGTCGCTAGCAGGAAAAGATTCTTCTGTGCATGACCAATATGAGAAAATTGAAGACAAACTGTATCGCCGAACTCATCTTGCAAATGGACAAGTGCATTATAGAATCTATGTTCCTGCTACCCTTATCCCCAACATTTTACAACATTACCATGCACAGCCGTTAAGATATTTTGGATATTCTCCAAAATGGCACTACGTTAGAGGAGACGAACTGTTAAATAAAGTTTTTTTTTTTTCTTTTGCTCACAAAAATTATTCTTGTAGCTTCGTAAAATTACGGTTGAACCCCTGATGTCACATGGATTATTTTAACAATCTCCTTGCTACGTTTCTGAGCCTTGATCGTGTAAGGATCCTTGCTGTCTATGGGAGGGTCAGAGAGCTCTCAGATTTAATCAAAAAATATCTTAATTTGTGTTCCGAAGATGAACAGAGACGGGTTTGAGACGACATGAGGGTGAGTAATGACAGATGTTAATTTTTTGGGGTGAACTAACCCTTTAATGTTCTTAGAATATTAAAAATGCTCAAGTAACATTTTAGGTGAAAAAGTTAGGAGAATGCTGTATGAAACATTTTTGTAACTATTATTAAACAAGAAAACTGGACATTAAAGTGTTTTAGAAACATTTCGAAGCAATGTTAACTGTTTTATAATAAAACAATTTTTTTTAACCTGGGTCTAGTTGTATATATGCAGGTGATTTTCAGCAGTGACCTGTGGAAACTCAGGGCAAGACAAAAGGTAAACTCAATTGCAGGGAATAATTTATAAAACAAAAACTGGGCTATAAAACAAAGCCAAAAACACAAGGGACAAGGACGCACAGACAAAACAATCTATGTAAGAGCAGGTCTGTGGTCTGATAGAGATTGAAACCAGGTGCTGGTGATTAGTCCGGAAGTGTGAGCGGAGTGAGGATGGAGAGAGAACTGAGGGAAACCGTGACAGACATGAACCCACAAATCCACCATTAGTAGAAAGTTTACATTTCTAACAACAAAGCACTTGCACTCTAAACTTGAGTCCTTTTCATCACTTTGAACATCATTATTAGTCATTGATCAATTCTAAATAAAAACTGTCAGCATCGAATACACATATTTATTTCATTAGTAAAACTGAATAAAACCAAGTTTTCTTTCCAGCACAAGCACATGACCACTCTGTTAAACCTGTAGAACAATTAAATATACTAGATGAAACAAGTTTATTTAAGATTATTTTTATTTGTCACATACACAATTACATAGAGAGTATATAATCAGTAGTGAAATGCATTCTCTGCATTTAACCCATCCTAAATGAACACACACCCGGAGCAGTGGGCAGCCATGTTACAGCACCCAGGGAGCAGTTGGGGGTTCGGTGCCTTGCTCAAGGACACCTCAGTCATGGTATTGAAGGAGGACACTCCCCCCACCAACAATCCCTGCCGGACCTGAGATTCGAACCCACAACCTTCCGCTTACAAGTCCGATTCGCTATCCATTAGGCCACGACTGCCTCACAAATGCTAGGTCAAGTATTTGTAAAATGTAGTATTACATTTACTCAAATACTACTGAAAGTCTATTGTACTTAATAGAACAAGTTAGATAACAGATTGTATTAAGCAGAACTCATACTGAGTGAGTTACAGCAGAATTAATGTTCCCAGCATACTTTGCTTCGGACAGTTAAGGAAAAGTAAAGGTTGAAATTAAGTGTTCTTTTGTGTGTTTTTGCACAAGATTAGTATAGATCTGTTAGTGCTTAATGTTGTTACGTTGGAATTTAAACGGGTTGCTGTTTTTTGGGGGGAGTTACCATTGTGTTGAAGAGTAGAATCTGTGGGTTGAAGGTTGTCAGGCTTCTGTTGTGTGTGTCATCTTTTCCTGCCTCTTGTGTCCATATTTGGTTTGTTTCCTGTCCTCATCTGATGTCATTATGAGTTAACTCTTGTCCAGCTGTGTTTGTCTTGTTATCTGTAATTAACCTGTGTATATTAGTTCATGCCTGTTCAGTTTGATTTCGTCTGGTCTACTCGTTACTTCCCGGTGTATTCTGTCTCTCAGCCTTGTCTTGTCCTGCCTTGTCCTCATTAAATATTATCATTTGAGTTTAATCCTCGTCTGCGTGTTCCTGTTCCTCCCTCGTGTGTGCACCATGACAGAAGACCAGACTCAAACCGTAAGTGGCGCCCATTCACCTCGTTTTGTTTTCGTTTTCAAAAGTCTTTTGTTTTGTTCCAGTCTGTTTGTTTATGTCTGTCCCGCGGCAAGGAAGTCGCCGCTCGTAATCCCGCCATAGCCCACTGCAAGACGGCGTGGGAGTTCGGCGGGATCGCCACGAGTGCCGCGAGTCCGCTGGCCGCGATGCCCTCATGCCCGCCGATCGCGGGAGATATCCGCCGCCGGCGGTGACTCTCCCAAGCCCGCCGGCGGGTTGCCTAGTTCCCAGGTTGCCGCTCCCCCAGGCGCGCCATTCACGGGAGATCACGCCACCGGCCCGCCTCTGACTCAATGCCCGCCGGATCGCCACTGACTCAAGCCCGCCGGCTTGGCGCTGACTAATGCCTGCCGGCCGCCGCTATCCCTAGCCCTGTGGATCCTGTCCACAACACGGCCAGGAATGCCGTGTGTATGTCTGGTTGTGCCCACAGGAACATTTTAACTTACCTTGTCATGTCCACAGAGACTCGTCTGGGGCAGGCGGCTCCTCTTGTTGTGGCCATGGAGGCCATTCTAGCCGCCTGCCCCCCTGTCGCCGAAGTGGAAGCGGTTGCTGAGGGACCCTGTGAGGGCCCTGACTCCTCGTCATGCCCAGAGGAAGCCTCAGCTTCCAAGCCAGCCCAGGGAAAAAAAAATTGGGGGGGGGGGGGGTAAAAGGGTTCCGGCTATAGAGCCCGGGCCGCGGGGACCGAGGCCACGGCCACAAGGACCACCTGCCATGGCCTCCTGAGCTCCCTGCACTGCCATGGCCTCCTGAGCCCCTAGCCATGCAATGGCCTCCTGAGCTCCCTGCACCGCCATGGCCTCCTTTGTCTGTCTGTTCCACTCTGGAGGTCCCCGTCCTGTGTTCCTGTCCGTGCTTGTCCTGAGGGGCCTCCAGAGCGCCCACCCCCCCTCCCCGGTGGAACTGTTACGGCGTGGGACACGCCTTCCGGGAGGGGGGAGTTATGTCAGGGTTATGCTGTGTGTGTCATCTGTTCCTGCCTCTTGTGTCCATATTTGGTTTGTTTCCTGTCCTCGTCTGATGTCATTATGAGTTAACTCTTGTCCAGCTGTGTTTGTCTCGTTATCTGTAATTAACCTGTGTATATTAGTTCATGCCTGTTCAGTTTGATTTCGTCTGATCTACTCGTTACTTCCCGGTGTATCCTGTCTCTCAGCCTTGTCTTGTCCTGCCTTGTCCTCATTAAATATTATCATTTGAGTTTAATCCTCGTCTGCGTGTTCCTGTTCCTCCCTCGTGTGTGCACCGTGACAAAGGTGGCCCAAAAATTACATTAAAATTATATATTGTTTTATTTAAAAAGCAATGCTTGTGCATTGTAATTACATCAACACATGCATGTGAACTTATGCTATTACTAGCTAGCAATTAACTTACAAAAATTTAAGCTAATGTTTATGCTTGGTTTTATGCAATTTAGTGGATATTTAATATTAAGAATTTTCTCTTTTTTTTGGACTCAAATATTTATAAATATAAGTACTTATAAATATTGGTTTCTGAAATTAAACAAGCAAGGACAATCAGTTTCCTCAAATGGTTTGAGTTACTTTACCTCATTGAGTTTTGAGAGGTGTCATTTACACAGACATGCGCACTACATTTAAGGAGTAAGGCATACGAGCAGCCCTCGCTGCGAGGTGATGCAGTCACGCAGTCACTGTGACCCTCAAGCTGCGGTCACTAATCTGCAGGGATTTACCTCTGCTGGGGCTTTTCTGCTATTTTTAGCCTGGAGGAGAATGAAGACTAAACCACCCTGAGGACCAAATCTATCACTTTAACCCCCTCAGACACCACCTGAGAGGCTCTGAGCTTATGATCACATAGCGTCTTCAATTGCAGTATAGATTTTACCTCCAGTGTGCTATAGACTTAGTTCACACTGCAGGTCTTAATGCTCAGATCGGATTTTTTGCTGAAATCCGATTTTTTTTGCGCTGTTGTTCACGTTGTCATTTAAATGCGACTGCCATCAGTCTCATGTATGAACCGTATACGGCCCTGAAGTGACCCGCATGCGCAGAAGAAGACGTGGCATCAGACGCAGCGCACTGTGTTTGCGGAAATAAAAATGGATGCTGCTCGTGTTAGCGTGTTTAGCAATTTTTAAGGTAATGTGCAATCGGAGCCTAAATAGCGAAGTGATAGTATTGTCTATATATTGTCTGCCATTGTGATTTTAATCTTCCCGCCTCCTCCAGCGCAGAATTGTGACGTCTGTCACATTTCAATGATGTAAAAATTGCATGAAATGTAACATGGCTGTTCAGACTGATGTCGCATTGCAAAACATCGGATATGTATCTGATTTAGGACCACATATGAAAGTGGCCTGGGCCTGATTTGAAAAAAATCAGATTTGTGTTGTTCAGACTGTCATAAGAAAATCAGATATGGGTCACATTTGGGCAAAAAAATCGGATTTGGGCCACTTTAGCCTGCAGTGTGAACTAAGTCATAGTCTGTGTCTTCATGTCATGCCTACAAAGACAAACCATGCTTTTATATAGTAACAGTTAATGAACCTTTCTGACTGATAAGACAAGATCCTTTGAGACAGTGATATTTTAGTGTCATTGCTATAGTATTATAGTTTTTTTGTAATATTTTGAATTATACTTTTTTATATTAGTTTAAACATTTATATTAGTTTTTAATGTTTAGTTTTTTGTCTATATAGCTTTTTATTCATTTTCATTTATCTTTTTTTTATGCAGTATTTCAAGTTAAAGTAAATGAAAATGACAAACACCGCTTTGAAAATAAAATAAAATAAGTTTATATTTTCCGTTAACGTTTATGGCCTGATAAGACAAGATCTTGTGGCCTGATAAGACAAGATCTTGGGTGATATGGCCGGCAGCCATATCACCCTGCAGCCCAAGACCGGTTGCTCATGGAAGCTAAGCAGGGCTGAGCCTGGTCAGTACCTGGACGGGAGACCTCCTGGGAAAACTAGGTTGCTGTTGGAAGAGGTGTTAGTGAGGCCAGCAGGGGGTGCTCACCCTGTGGTCTGTGTGGGTCCTAATGCCCCAGTATAGTGACGGGGACTCTATACTGTCAACAAGCACCGTCCTTCGGATGAGACGTTAAACCGAGGTCCTGACTCTCTGTGGTCATTAAAAATCCCAGGATGTCTTTTGAAAAGAGTAGAGGTATGACCTCGGCATCCTGGCCAAATTGCCCCATTGGCCTCTGACCATAATGGCCTCCTAATCATCCCCATACACTGATTGGCTTCATCACTCTGTCTCCTCTCCACCAATAAGCTGGTGTGTGGTGAGCGGTCTGGCGCACTATGGCTGTCGTCGCATCATCCAGGTGGATGCTGCACACTGGTGGTGGATGAGGAGACCCCCCCCCCCCCTCCCCTCACAATGTAGAGCGCTTTGAGTGCTTAGAAAAGCAGAAAAGCGCTATATGAATTATAATTAATTAACGTTTATTTTGTTTCAAGTTACGACTTAGACTACATGTACAATCAGAAGTCATTGTCCATACAGACAAAAAGTGATCGTAAAGGTGTCTACATTCTACAGTATGTTCTATGTTTGAATGAATCAGGTTCTAAACAAAAGCAAAGCTCTTACTGGTGGGAAAACTGCATGTTAATGAGATGGTAACAGCGGAGTGTATTCCATGTTGATTTAACACCTCATAAATAATCACAGCCATCCAGTGTGACTCCAGCAGATGTGTTCTGACTTCTCAGGATGACTTTCTCCTGTCTTACAGATACAGATGGCAACACACGTCATATTACTGCAACAGCCATCTGTCTTCAGGATATAGTTAGGTTTGAGTTTGAGGCTGTGGAAACTGAAGGATTTCAAACATGTACATTAAAATGCCATCTACTGAGTAAAGCATATTAAGAGGACGACCATCAAGATTTTATAAGTATATTTGCAATAAACACAATGTATTTGTAGTGCAACACAGTGTAACAAATTTAGGTTGTGAAAACTAAACAAAACTGTTCCCTGTTAGCTGAGATTAAAGGTTGAATAATGAAACTCAATATGAAATGAATAAATACACTAAATATGCAAAAAAAAAAAAAAAGGTGGGGGGGAATGCAAATTCTGATTTAAATGAATACTAAAACAAAATAATCTCAAAATGTTTGTTCATAAATCCAGTTGTGCAGTCATTCAAAGGACTAAAACATACAGTTCAGGCCATCATCAACTCTCACAAAGAGTGTTAAACTAACAGATTCTCAATCTTTTCTACCATAGGATACACACACGTTTGTTTCACTATATACTTCTCAAGTAAATGTATCTTCATCTAAGAATGTGTTGGTATTAGTACTGGAAAACAACAAGATACTAAGTAATAATTATTTATTTATTTCTTGATCCAAACTTTAACTCAACTGCCTGTACCATTCAAAGAAAGACCTCTATTGGCTTGTTCATGTGTGTTTGATTAAGGTTGGAAGTAAACTTCACAGGACAGTGACCCTCATGACCAGGGGATGAAATATTGCTGGTCTAGATACGCCCCACGGTTTCTCACAGCAGTGAATTATGTGAATGCCTGGGTCAGGACCTGAAATGGGGCCTGTGCCAACAGAGAGATTGAATTAAGCTGTTTGGACTACAGTTAAATAAGTCCATAGTGGATTAACCAGCTGAGATCTACTTAGAGGAATTTCACTAATATGCTTTCTCTGAGTAGACTGTACTATCTGACTCAGGAACATTTTGATGTTTTTGTGGGATTGTTCTCATTGAAGGTCAGGCCATGCAAGCAGTGATGGATAGATTACTTACTGTACAAATTGTAGTCCATTACTGATTTCAAATTTCTGATTTCAATGATGAAAAATGTCATTAGTAACCTAATCTATTATATTACAAGCTTTAAGTAATTTAAACTCTACCTCAACTCTACCTCTCTTTCCATCCTGATGATCTGACGATAGCTGCTCGCATCTCAGCTTGTCTAACAGACATTTCTTGATTAATGAAGGACCATCATCTTCAACTCAACCTTGCCAAGACAGAACTGCTTGTGGTTCCATCAAAGCCATTGTTTCATTACAATTTCACTATCAAGTTAAGCACATCAACCATAACTCCTTCAAAAACAGCCAGAAACCTTGGAGTTATGATTGATGATCAGCTGACTTTCTCAGACCACATTGCTAAAACTGCCCGGTCCTGCAGATTTGCTTTAATTCAACATCAAGAAGATCAGGTCCTTTCTTACGGAACATGCTTCACAACTCCTTGTTCAAGCTCTTGTTCTGTCCAGACTGGACTATTGCAATGCTCTCTTGGCAGGTCTTCCAGACAGTTCCATCAAACCTCTACAATTAATCCAGAACGCAGCTGCAAGATTAATTGTTAATGAGCTGAAAAGAACGCACGTCACACCTGTTTATCAAATTGCACTGGCTACCAATAGCTGCTCGAAAAAAAATTCAAGGCATTAATGTTTGCCTACAAAACCACCTCTGTCTCTGCTCCCCTTTACCTAAATTCAGTACTTCAGACTTATGTGCCTCTAGAAGCTTGCGTTCTGCAAGTGTACATCGCTTTATTGTTCATCCCAAAGAGGCACAAAATCACTTTCACAGACTTTTACATTAACTGTTCCTCCTGGTGGAATGACCGTCCTCCCTCTTCTCTTTTGTGTTGAGATTGAGGTCACTGTAGATCTGCTAACATTAGGCTGAACCCTCTGCCTGGCCTCTGTCTGATTCATGACATGTTCAATTAGAGGAAGTCACTTCATCAATCAGAGGGACTCACTTCTCTCCTCTTTGCTCTCCTTTTCTTAAACTCTTTCAGTTGTGGGCATTGAAATCTCGCCCTTTCTTCTCATCTTCCTCCAGGGTCCTCATTATTTGTTTGCCCTGGGTTTCCACAGGTGACCGCTTTTATAAAATGCCAAGTTATGATGTAGTGGTTGTATGAATAATTTATGAAACAGAATTTCCCATGCTCCTTGCATTGCCAACCTAGCAAAAACTGCAGTGTTTTGAAATAAAAATGTGAAATCTGTTTGAGAAAAATACATAACCATATTCCTTTTGTATTTGACATAATAATAATAATAATAATTACACAAGATTTCTGCTCTACAATATTAGTGAACAAACATAATTTTATATCCCTATCTGTAGCTCAGTTACTTGTATTAATATTAATTATTTTTATGTACATTTTTGTGGGCAAATTAAAAGCATGGTACAAAATAAAATTCTCCATCTCCAGTCTCCATCTATCCCTTTCTCCCACTGCTTTTAACAAATTGTAAAAATGATTGTCTTTTTAACTGTAAAAAGACTGTAAAATGGTAAAAACCTGTTAATTGGTTAACAGTAATTTATCTGTGTTTGTGGTGATTGACTGTATATTATAAAGGTACAAACATAGTTAAAGGTTGGTCCTCTAACATTATATCAGTGATATCAGTATAACAGCTAATGAAATATATATATATATTTTTACTGTAAATTTAAGTTCAATTAATAAAACCTAAAATGTTGCTACTGTATTTTTTACAGTAAAGTTCTGGCCACCACGGCTGCTGTTTTTGTTGTTGTTGTTGTTTTACAGTGTAGGAAGGCAATTCTACAACAACCTATTTTAGGTGAATAATTCACACCATCACCGAGGAAGTTCATGAAGCTCATCAGCTTGAGGCCTGTTTCACACTTCCTGCGTCTGAGCATCGTGTTGCGCTTTCACACTGACAGCGTTTCAGTCATTTTCATCATTACTACTGTGACTACACTGAATATTTCATGAGGAGGGCAACATTTACATCCAAATGATAAACCACAGAAATCAGACACAAAAGTGAAGCTATAAACTGTTTAAAACATCTGGATTCAGTCAAACTTACTGAATAGATTGTGTCTGACACTGTGCATTTATCCTGCATCAATCCCAAAAGATGTAGTATGTGTTCAAACAATGAGTAGTTTGCTAAACTTTATGTTGCTTCATTAAAGCTTATATTGCAAACGATTATGTTGATAAATACACAAAAAAATTGGTGTAGAATTAACTTTAAAAAAAAATTCACTCAGAAATTGCTAGAAAATTTCACAAATAATTACAACAAGAAATGACAAGTATTGCATTGAATTAAACATGACATTTTGAGACAGCATTTTCTTATAAACAAGTGATCTTAATTTTATTGACAACTTAGGAAAATCTTTTTTACAGTGTAGGTCAGCAGTGCATTTTCAGTTTGTTTTTTATTGAGTTGAATGTGGGAAAAATATGCTATGCAATAAAAAAACTGCTTCTGGGACAGTGCAATACTATTAATATGGGTGCCAAAATATATAAGCACTGCTTACGCCTTACAGACTATCACGATCTCTAGCTGGAGTGCCCGTGACCTTCGCTAGGTGGCACTCCATTCCAGACTCTTGCCACTTTACCCTGGACTCCATTTCCCATAATCCTTTGCCCGGACTCATCAGCACTCACCAACTGCAGTCATCTGTCTCTCATCACCTCATCAGTCACACACTATACTAATGGCACACACACACTCTTGCACCGCTGATGATTGATAGCCTGTAATGTTTCCTAGTTTCCTTGCCTTCACGTTTTGATCTTGGACTGTTTCCTTGTTTTTGATTGTTTGCTGCCTGCCCTGACCGTTGCCTGTTTATTGGATTACTCTTTTGGATTTGCCTTGGATATTATTGTTTTGCTGGTGTTTGGCCCTGCCTGACTACGATCTTAATAAAGCTGCATTTGGATCCTCAACTCTGTTGTCATGCTCCACACATTACATAAATGCAGAATATGTGGAACACACTAAAGGTTTGCAGCATATGTTCAGGGCACAGAGTCATTTTACACATTCTTTTCATCCATAAAGACTAGGACATTATTTGCAGGGACAGTTCACCTGAAGCCCCTCTGGAAATCTTCTCATGTCACATCTCTGCTCAGGTCAGTGAACTGACTGCAAGCAGAGGACAGAGGCAAATTCAGGACACACCACTGTGACTGCCTACAAACTCACTTAAAACCCTGAACAACACATCAATTCACTTATTTTAGGATGGACTTAATTATTATCAAAAAAATGTGTATACTGAATATAACTGGATTACTGATATTGATTGCTTTTTAAATGTTAATAAACCTGCATCTGTAAAAACTCAATTTTATGTTGGCGGTGATAGTCTCGTAGGCAGTGTGCCGACATATAGAGCTGTAGTGCTTTGGGTGTCCAGAGTTTGAGTCCTGGCTTGTGGACCTTAGGGTTAGGGTTTTACATATATATATATATGACAACTGGAGTGAATTGTATCTGGAGTAATGAATTTCAAGTTTTGCAAAAATGTAGGCAGAGTAACATATTTTTAGTGTGTCTGAGTTGCTGAATACAAGTGCAAACCGGGTCCACAACTTTTTGTGATCTAATCGATCAAACCACAGTCATATGTAGTCAGAAAATTGTTAGTTCTGTTAAAAAAAAAAAATTATATATATAATAATATCGCATATAATAATATCACATATCGCATATGCATACATGCACTAACGATACCATTTTGATTAAATCAATACTGAAATTTCTGTAGCACTTTATTTTACAGTCTTCTTCCGCATGTACATATTATGTTGTTATTTTAGTAAATACAATAACTAGGTAATAACTAGGTAATAACCATGACCCTACCCCTATGTACACTGTAAGTACATGTAAGTGCCCATATTGTATAAATAAATCATAAATTAACCAAAATTTCTGCTTTAGAAATGTAACTAGCTGTACAATTCTGTGAGATCAGGTTGGTACAATAATGTAGATATTTTCATTGACCTTGACCCATCTTTTAATGCACATATAGTTTATATTTCAACCACATCTTGCAGAAAATTATTCATCTGGAAGGTGTGTTATTACTCACAGAAATGTAAGAAACAATGAATGACTTCTGAGCTGCTGTTTGTTGAATGAAATGTGATGAGGCGGACAGGGTTATGGGGACATTGGATAAATAATCTAATCTTAACCCTAATCCTAATGTTCCTAACCTTAACCCTAATCCTGTTAGGTGGCGCTTTGATTATCTGGACATTATTTAAATTTTCTGATCTAATTATTTTGTTCATATGGATCAGATTGCTTATTTCCTTTTAAAGTTAATGACAAAGGATTTGTTTTTTGTTATTTGTGATAACAGTTTGTATGAACAGATTTCAGGAATTAATTATGCTTGTAAAGCAAGGAAAAACCTTATAACTTTGTTAGCTGGACCATCTTAAAAGCACACACTAGATTTAATTTAGATCCACCCATGCATACACACAACTATAACTACAGTCAGAGGCACAGAGGCGCTCTGTGAACATAAGACACAGTGAATTTGAGTGAACTGAGCTGTTGGAAGGTTGCCAGTGCTGACGAGATCCCTCAGGCCTGCGTTTGCCCTCCACATCACTCCAGGCTGCCAGAATTTCCCTGCTGTACTGCTGGAGCCCCATACTGATTAACAGCCAAACTATATAATTAAAAATGCATAATCACCTTTTGTCTCTGTGCTCTAGGGAATCCCTTGCTGAATGTCTTGATGCACGTCTATTCTCATTTAAACAGACCCCCCACTAACTAAATTACATCAAGCCTGTTTGATCCCAAAAGCAAAACTGAATGACTCACTGGCAAAGTTTGGTCACAGTTAGGAAATATAGGGTACAACAGGGCTAAAGGCACACCCTAAGAAAAAAATTGCTATTCCCTGCACCTAAAATGTATAATTGCAGAAAAAATATATGCTTGTATTGAACATTAATGGAGCAACAGATTTTGTATGAAAATACATCATACAAGTCGTTTATAAATGTATGAGGTGGTAAGGGGGGCCTTTTACCCCACACACGGGGTAAAAGGCACACGGTATTGATACAAATACTTCAGCTAAAATAATGTTTTTTAATAATGTCTAAGTTAATACTTGTTCAAAACAATCACTTTAGCAAAGTTTGTACTATGTTCTGCTTATTTTGAACAATAAAATAATAAATTTTTGTTCAATAAATATACTGTCATTAAAAAAATACAGAAACAAAATCATTTTAAAGAGTAAAGATTCTGAAAGCTTTGAAGGAGATCCAATAATAATTTAATATATATTTACAGTAATAACAACAAATTATATTTTATTATATGATATCATTAATGTCATGTTTTTAAATATGATGGTTTCATTCTAAACATGGTGATTATCTCTAATATGGACACCCAACATAATATATGATATTTACCATCTGAATCTAATCATGTCATGTCAACAAGTGGAAAAGTCAGCCCTCTATTAATTATCATGTTAATTACTGTGCGCCTTTAGCCCAAACAGCAGGGGCACTTTTTTCCCAAATACCATACTTTTACATATTATTTAGTTATTTAAAAACTGTTGCTTTAATTATCTGAATTATCTGAAAATCTTTAAGAAGACCTTTGTCTCAAAATATATGCATTCATTTTAGCGATTCTCATTTGCTACTTAAATCTACAACATTTAAAAAAAACATAAAATATTAGATCAAGTAAGCACAGAATCAACTTTGCGCTGCTGCCCGCAATCGCATCAAGGATCAGACAAATATACACATGCATCTTGAAAAGAGGATGTTTTGGAAAGTGCTACGCCACGCTTTTGTGCCATCTAGTGGTCTGGAGGAAAATAATATCAAAGGCGCCTTTTACCCCGGGGCTCCTTTAGCCCTGTTGTACCATATCAACTGCATGTTGGTAAGACAATACACTGTAAAGTGGTAACCTGCAATTGTTACCTTAGCAAGCTATTTCTACCTGATTTAACTCATAAAAAAATGATTTCTTGGTAAAAATCTATGTATATATACTGAATGTTACAATTCTTTTCAGTGTAGCTTGTAAAAGTAATACATTTGAATATATGCATGGGTACACAAGGTTTTTAAGTATTATTACACAAGTAAGAGTGCTGTTGTCCTGAATCTCAGCACATTTGTTAAACACATGCATCACTACATCACAATTGCATGTGTGATATTGGTAAGCTCCTAAAGAATACAGAGTTGTGCATGTTCTCAAGCAACGAACAGATTGGAACAACATATGTTCCTGAAGAGGATGTTTAAAGTATTCTGTACTCACTCTAGGTCGAGTTCCATCCCAGCTTTTCCGTTTCCAGCTCTCTGCTCGCTGATGAGAGAAACCCCAGTCCAAGTGATTTTAGAGAAAGAGGAAACACAGATACTCTCACTGTTACTGAAATTACTTTTGATAAAGAAATTACTTATGATCTGATAGGATTCTCCAATAGGATTTAACTCGTCACTTCCTGTTTGTTGCTGACGCGTGTTTTGAGTTTGAGCTCCGTCAACTTATTTCTTTATCGTCTATTTTATCTCTTAAAATCAATTTTATACACCATCATTTTTCGTTTCTATAACGTGTGAATATATCCCCTATCGCATTCTACAACAAAAACAATCAGGGCGCCTTGTTATCACTAGTTCTAGTTTGATTTCCCGAGTCCGCTATTAGCTTATAGCCCGTTAGCACTGCCAACGCGGCAGCCGCTAGGCGCGCTTGCTAATACTCTATTCACACACATAACCATTGTTCCACTGCTACTTACTTTAATGGCGGATTTGTGTCTACCTTTGAGTGCAGGTGAGGACGCGTTCGAGCTGCATTCGGTGCAGCTGGAGCTGGAGGCGGTGGAGAAGCAGATCAACGAGCTGCTGGAGAGACAAGCCCAGCTGAGAGAGCGGCAAACTGCGCTGGAAACATCCCGGGCTGACGCTCACAGGTCCGGGGTAAGTATACAGCGCGCTGCTAACACTCCCACCACCTCTACTCCGTGTGTTTCTCTGCACAGGCCCCGTGCACCCAGGACGCGATCTTCTCAGATGTCCTTCACTCCGGCGCCGGGACACCACGGACCCTGGGTGCGGCAGCAGCGGAAGACGCGAGCGAGGCATCGGACTACATCATCTCCCCCTCCGCCGCTTCCGGTCTTCGAGATCTCCACCCGAAACCGCTTCGCCCCCCTCCACGAGATGGAACATGACGCTGTGATCGTCGGAGACTCCATCGTCCGGCACGTCCGTGCTACGTTAGCTGAAGGTAAAGTGCACACACATTGTTTCCCTGGTGCTCGTGTTCTCGATGTTTCTGCGCAGATACCCGCGATCCTGAAGGATGACGAGAGCGTCGGAGCGGTCGTGCTGCACGCGGGCGTGAACGACACCAAGCTGCGGCAGACGGAGACACTGAAGAGGGACTTCAGGAGCCTGATTGAGACGGTACGCAGCACATCGCCCGCGACGACGATCATCGTGTCAGGACCGCTTCCCACGTACCGACGAGGACACGAAAGGTTCAGTAGACTGTTTGCTTTAAACGAATGGTTATTGTCATGGTGTAAAGAACAGAAACTGCTCTTTGTTAATAACTGGAATCTTTTCTGGGAGCGTCCTAGGCTTTTCCGTGCTGATGGCCTGCACCCCAGCAGAGTCGGAGCGGAACTCCTGTCGGACAACATCTCCAAGACACTACGCTCCATCTGACTAGTAAGCCAATTCTCAAATAACTGCTATGATGACTTTTGTTCTACCCACTTAAATGATAGAAGTAATTGCGTTGTTCAATCTATACATACTGTGTCTGTTCCCCGAATAGTGAGGTCAAAATATAAATTTAACACAGGATCTAGAAATAATCTGATCGTGATTAAACCAGAAAAAAGGAAAATAAACGAACAAAAACTATTTTTAAAGCTTGGGCTCCTAAACATTAGATCACTCACACCTAAAGCAGTAATTGTAAATGAAATGATCACAGATAATAGTTTTGATGTACTCTGTTTGACTGAAACCTGGCTTAAACCAAATGATTATATTGGTCTAAATGAGTCTACTCCACCAAGCTACTGTTATAAGCATGAGCCCCGTCAGACTGGTCGTGGCGGCGGTGTCGCAACAATATATAGTGATATTCTCAATGTTACTCAGAAAACAGGATACAGGTTTAACTCATTCGAAATACTTATGCTTAATGTTACACTGTCAGATATGCAAAAGAAATCTGTCTTATCTCTTGCTCTGGCTACTGTGTATAGACCGCCAGGGCCATATACAGATTTCCTAAAAGAATTTGCAGATTTCCTCTCAGACCTATTGGTTAATGCTGATAAAGCGCTAATTGTCGGAGATTTTAACATTCATGTTGATAATCCAAATGATGCATTAGGACTTGCGTTTACTGACCTAATAAACTCTATTGGAGTCAAGCAAAACGTCACCGGGCCCACTCATCGTTATAATCACACGCTAGATTTAATTATATCGCATGGAATTGATCTTTCTGATATAGATATCGTACCTCAAAGTGATGATGTTACTGACCATTTCCTTGTATCGTGCATGCTGCATATTACTGATATTAACTGTAGGGCCCCACGTTATCGTCCGGGCAGAACTATTGTTCCAGCCACTAAAGACAGATTCACAAATAACCTGCCTGATTTATCTCAGCTGCTCTGTGTACCCATAAATACAAATGAACTTGACAAAATGACTAGCAACATGGGCACTATCCTCTCTAATACGTTAGAAACTGTTGCTCCCATCAAATTAAAAAAGGTTAGAGGAAAACGTACTGCGCCATGGTACAACAGTTATACCCATTCTCTCAAGAAAGAAACTCGTAATCTTGAGCGCAAATGGAGAAAAACTAACTTGGAAGTTTTTAGAATGGCGTGGAAAAACAGTATGTCCAGCTATAGACAGGCTCTAAAAGCTGCCAGGACCGAGCATATCCGCAAACTCATAGATAATAACCAAAATAATCCAAGGTTTTTATTTAGCACAGTGGCTAGACTAACAAATAACCAGACGTCACCCGATCTAAATATTCCCTCACAGTTTAATAGTAATGACTTTATGAATTTCTTCACTGATAAAATAGATAACATCAGAAATACAATAACTAATGTAGATTCTACGGCGTCTAGTACTTCAGCCTCATTCACCGCACCCAAAGAAAAACTGCAGTGCTTCTCAACTATAGGACCGGAAGAGCTAAATAAACTTATCAACACATCTAAACCAACAACATGTCTATTAGATCCTGTACCTACTAAATTACTGAAAGAGTTACCTGTAGCAGAAGCACCGCTTCTCAATATTATTAACTCATCGTTATCTTTAGGTCACGTCCCTAAACCATTCAAGCTGGCAGTTATTAAGCCTCTTATTAAGAAGCCACAACTAGATCCTAGTGATCTGGCAAATTACAGACCCATCTCAAATCTTCCGTTTATGTCTAAAATTTTAGAAAAAGTTGTGTCTGCTCAATTGTGCTCATTCTTGCAAAAAAATGATCTCTGTGAAGAATTTCAGTCAGGTTTCAGGCCCCGCCATAGCACAGAAACTGCACTTGTTAAAATTACAAATGACTTGCTTCTTGCGTCAGACCAAGGCTGCATCTCATTGCTAGTTTTACTTGATCTTAGTGCTGCGTTCGACACTATAGATCATGAAATACTCGTAGATCGATTACAAAACTATACAGGTATTCAAGGGCAGGCTTTAAGATGGTTTAGATCCTACCTGTCCGATCGCTACCACTTTGTTTATTTAAACGGGGAGTCATCTCAATTATCACCAGTAAAGTATGGAGTACCACAAGGATCTGTCCTAGGTCCTCTGCTGTTTTCAATATACATGCTGCCCCTTGGTAATATTATTAGAAAATACGGGATTAGTTTCCATTGTTATGCTGATGATACTCAACTATATATCTCAACAAGACCAGACGAAACTTCTAAATTATCTAAGTTAACTGATTGTGTTAAAAATGTAAAAGATTGGATGACCAATAATTTTCTCCTATTAAATTCAGATAAGACAGAGATATTACTTATTGGACCAAATAACAGTACACAGAATCTCTTGGATTACAATTTGCAACTAGACGGATGTCCTGTTACTTCCTCTACAGTCAAAAATCTGGGTGTTATATTAGACAGCAACTTGTCTTTTGAAAAACATATTTCCAATGTTACAAAAACAGCATTCTTCCATCTTAGAAACATTGCCAAGCTAAAGAACATGTTACCTGTTTCTGATGCAGAAAAGCTAGTTCACGCATTCATGACCTCTAGACTGGACTATTGTAATGCACTGCTAGGTGGTTGTCCTGCATCTTCAATAAACAAGCTACAAGTAGTCCAAAATGCAGCGGCTAGAGTCCTTACCAGGTCAAGAAAATATGATCATATTACCCCAATTTTACAGTCTCTGCACTGGCTACCTATTAAGTACCGTATCAGTTACAAAATATTATTACTTACCTATAAGGCCCTAAATGGTTTAGCTCCTGCGTACCTAACGAGTCTTCTATCTCGCTACAATCCATCACGCTCCCTAAGGTCGCAAAACTCTGGAATCTTGGTAGTACCTAGAATAGCAAAGTCAACTAAAGGAGGTAGAGCTTTTTCATATTTGGCTCCCAAACTCTGGAATAGCCTTCCTGATAACGTTCGGGGTTCAGACACACTCTCTCTGTTTAAATCTAGATTAAAGACACATCTCTTTAGCCAAGCATTCACATAATGCATTCATATAATGCATCTCATAATCTTGTACTGCAGTTATATCTGATCAAAACGCACATTATTATTCTTTAGCTTGGGTTGAACAAATAATTTTTGCTTGAATGGAACAACAGCTACGCTAATTATGTCTCTTTGTTTCTCTGTTTCTGCCACGGGATTAACATCCCGTGGTAACTAGGAGTTACACAAGCTTCAGTCTGGATCCAGCCCTTAAATGATCTGAGATGACCAAATACCTGAGAAGAGATGATGCCGACCCCTCGGAGGACCTCAGAGGATGCCAACCTCTGATCCCCCAACAACATGCAGAATTAACAAATTTTGCCATAAGTTAATATATTAAGTTTCTACAATGTATAAATATATATTGTAGAAACTTAATTTCCTGTAAAGCGCTTTGCAACGATTGTATCGTAAAAGGCGCTATACAAATAAACTTGAATTGAATTGAATTGAATCTATAAAGGATAATTATATGCATTTATGCATAATTGTAGCATGCAAACGTCCAACTAAAATGTTTCAGAAAAAAGTTCCATTCCAGCTAGCAAGGAACTCTGGCTAATGTTCTGCATGGCAAGATTCTTTTGGCCAGAACTTATGTTCCAATCCCCATCGGAAGCTTCGGCTGAGACCAAAGTCCAACAATAAACCTCCCTTAGTGGGACCCTCAGAGTCAAAAAACAAGTTAATCTCCACAGAAGGAGGGTACAAAGACATCTGCACATAATTGTGCAACAAGGGCAAAAGCCTCTGCTACTTAGCACCACTGAAGCAGTCACATATAGAGTAGGTCCAATGAAATCACCAGTTATTACCTAGTTGAAGAGCCTTTCGAAACAGATTGACAGGGACTTCTTGATGTTGTCTGAACCAGACTAAACAAGCATGGATCAGCTCACATGACTGGGAGACAATGTGGTCCGGATTATGCAAGAATCCTATTGCACTTCCAGAATAAGAATAATAAAAAAACATATTTTGCCTTGGCAAAAACACACTATTTTAAAGGTTCAGTCTAAGCCCTAGACACCTCAGATGGGAAAGGATAACATCTCAATGTTGAACCGCCAAATCCTCAGACTGCGCTAAAATCAGCCAGTTGTCGAGGTAAGTCAGCACAGCCAGGGCTGTGTCCTTGTAAAGATGCAAAGTCACAAGGCTAGGCAAAAGGGAAGAACCCGAAATTGGTACACTTCACCCTCAAAAGTCAACTTTAGGAACTTCCTGTGCATGTGAAAATCAGCGTCCTTTAGGTTTATTGTGACAAACCAGTATTAAAGACAGATTTGAGATACAATATGTTTGTGTGTCAGCATCTTGAATCTACACCTCTGCAGAGTGTGATTCAAATATCACAGATCTAGGATTGATGCAACCTCACCATCCTTTTTTTTTAGATCAAGAAATAATCTCTACCAGACAGTGAGTAAGGTAGGGAGCACACCATTGAACTGTGGCGGACACAGCTGGATGGTGTATCCATTCTCCACTGTGACACTGAGGTTCCCAAGATCCTAGAGTGACATATTTGGCAGAAGCGGCCATGGTGCCAAATGGTCAGAAAAGGGTATTAATCAATAGGAGATTGAAATGCTCTTTTCGGTGCCCTGAAATATCTCATCATCATGGAAGAGGCCAAACTCTAGAACCAAGGGACCGTTTGTATAGTAAGCGCCCGGCCATTCTCCAGGGGTCAGCCTCTACTATCAACCTCTTGTGCCCTAACACCCTAAAAAGAGGGGAAAGCCCTTTGGTTACACTTTATTTTGATAGCCCTCTTTAGACATTCTACAAACTATAAGTAACTTTGCAACTACATGTCAACTAATTCTCATTAATTTGCAACTACATGTCTACTAACTCTCGGAATAGACTGTTAGATTAGGTTTAGGGTTAGTAGAATATGTTGACAAATACTTGCAAAGTTTCTCATAGTCAGTATGTTGTATGTTGTGGACCCATCAAAATAAAGTGTTAGAAGATATTAAGCAGACAGTCTACTAATACTCTAATGACTGCTAGTTGACATGTAGTTGCAAAGTTACTTAATGTTAGTAGAAGTGTCTAAAGTGGACTATCAAAATAAAGTGTTACCAGCCCGTTTGTGTGGAGTAACAGTGAAACACCCAGTGGGAACTGTTGCTACCTGAAAAGCACCTGTAGCGGGTTTAGTGAAACAAACTGTTTTAGTTAGTTAGTGGACACTGGGGTTACATCCTACTCTTTTACAAGAAGTCCCATGGGATTTTTAATGACCACAGGGACATCTTATCTGAAGGACAGTTCCAGTATTTACAGTATAGTGTCCCCATCACTACAGTGGAGCATTAGGACCCACTCAGACTGCAGGGTATGCACACCCTGCTGCTTCAATAACACCTCTTCCAGCAGCAACCTAGTTTTCCCAGGAGGTCTCCCAACCAGGCACTGGCCAAGCTCAACCCTGCTTAGCTTTAGTGGATGACCAGTCTTGGGCTACAGGGTGAAATGGCTACTGGGAAGAACAAGAAAGCTTTCTCATTATTATTTATGTTGGAGTGGTTGAGCCACAGATGCCTCTCCACAGCTATCAAGCCTGCCATAGGAAACGTGCCATCTGCTTAGTAGCCTGAAGGGCTGAGTCTGTGGCCCGACAAAGCTCCTTCACCACTTCAGGCTTTAACCCCTCGCCTTCATCCATGTCTTTTAGCAGGTCAGCCTGGTATGCCTGCAACACAGCCATTGACCAGCCACCACATAAACCTTACCAACTAAACTCATTTAGCAGCAGGGATGGACACTGTCTCCAGCCCCAGGGTTTGTAATGTAACAGAATATGACTGATTCCAGGATTTTGATAACTTGTTGTGGAGATCTAGAAAGAACAGAGGCAGCCTACAAAGAGCGGGAGTCAGGCCAGTCTAAACTGAGTTTGCTCATGGTGCATGTTATAACGTTCACCAACTTTAAATTGGCAGTGTGTGCTTTGAAATTCTTCACATTGCACAATATATAACCTTTCAGACGAGGCGAATGAGACTGTGTCATCCGGACCTAAAGAAATCACAGCACGAGATCCCAGATCTGGAATCATCCAAAAGTTTCATCCTAAATCCTTCCAATGCACACAGTCAGTGCTCAAGGGCATCTCTAACTGTGTGCATTGCAAGAACTTTAGGATTAAAATTTTGCTTATTTCTTCAGTGTTGCATTCTGTGATACTTCACACATGCTTGTCCTCGCTTGTGACGAAACAAGGACATGGAGACGCACTAATGCCATACTTTCATACATCTATCATTAATACACAAACAACAGACTTTTGTCTTCCTGAAGAGGAGAAAACCAGGGAAGTGACGATGCGTGTGTCTTTTATGGTCTTGGTGGCGCAGAACGCAAAAGCCATGTGCATCATCACTGGCCAGTGGTATTGGTGCGGTGGTACACGTGCTTCAGACACTCATCACACCTGAGGTGTTCCTCACAGCATCAGCTACAAACAGAGCATCTAGTGAACCTATGAAAGAGAAATGGACATTTTTAACGTTCAGAAAACATTCAGAAATAAAGTTTCTTCTGTTTTCTTTTTCTTTTTGGTTTTATAACTGCAAATTAGCAAACAGACAATGTGGATTGCAAGCTTCTTGTGGACCACCGTTTTGATTTGGAGGAATTCCAGTCTTATACCATTTCTCCATTGTGTAATGTGCAAACCACAGCTATGATACCCAAAACAGTCATGTAGTGTAAAAGGAACAGCAATCTGATTACTTTGAAAATGTCTTGAGAATGTGGTTAAAGACCAGATGACTCTGAAATAATGTTCTATTAATATTACTGAAGAATCTTTGTCCATGACTTTGAGAGAACATTCCCTTTGTGTTGAGTATGTGCATATCAGTACTTCAGGGTATTAATACACTCTAAAAAATGCTGGGTTAAATACAACCCAGTGCCTGGGTAAATATTGGACAGAACACATGCTGGGTTGTTTTCAAGCAACAGTTGGGTTAAATCTTTAACCCAACCTTCTGGGCAGTAACCCAACCACTGGGTCTAAATAACCCAATCGCTGGGTTCGTCCATATTTTACCCAGCGCAGGGTTGTATTTAACCCAGCATTTTTTGGAGTGTACGCACCCTATAGGGGTAGATTAGGTGTGTCAGTATACAGTTTTAACTTAGACTGTACGAGTGCCACACAGCACATGTATTACTCTACACATGTTTTTGTTTGCAATCCCAATCACCCTCATGATGAATGGAAGAGCCAGGCCTCATAATCTCTATTGATTTGAGCGGCCAATCTGCAGGTAAACCAGAGAGAGAATTATGTGTGTGTGTGTGTGTGTGTGTGTGTGTGTCTGTGTGTGTGTGTGAGAGAGAGAGAGAGAGAGAGAGAGAGAGAAAGAGAGAGAGAGAGAGCGAGAGAGAGAGCAGTGCTGTGGCTTAAAAAAAACTCCATCATTCACACTGCTCAATAAAACTTCAGTAATAATTGGGATAGATTAAATGGAGCATGATTTGTCAAACCATTAAAATAGGGATCCCAGGCAAGCACAGAGCAGCTCCTGGTTCTAGGAAATCCAGCAATGAGGAATAAAACAAAGAGGAAGCAGAACTAAGAAAGAGATACAGCGGTTTTCAGGTACAGCAGCATTTTACTGTTGTCACAGAGTAAAGAGCTGCACATTCAACATTTAAAACCCCAAGAGAGCGCACTTGCAAAGAGATGTATTATAACTAGCTGTTTAACGTTTTACAAGAAAATGTGGTGCTTTGCTGTGCAAAAGTTGATACCATAATGTTAGAGTGGCTGGTTGCTAGGGTATTGCCATGTGGTTGCTAAATGGTTAATGCGTATTTCATGTGAAAATGAAAATTCGTATTTTGATATTTTGAAGAATTTTGATAACCAACCAGTTTTGGTGCCCATGACTCTCACTGTATGGACAAAAAAAACAGAGACATTTCCCAAAATATCTACTTTTGATCTCTATATTTTAGTCTCTAGATGTGGCTTGGGTCCTTCCTTCAATGTAAATCTCTGGGATTTTTTACCTGTTTTATCATCTGTCCCTTTGTCAACAAGACACACGATCTGAGGAATCATCCATGTTTAATAATAGTAGTGGTTCTTTTAATCTCAAATCTTCACCTTCTTTCCTGTCTCTCTCTTTTTATCTCTTCTCCTGTCCTGCATTTGATCAGGTGATTCATCTTGTTTCTCTCGGTTCTCTTCTGCAGTGGAGATCACTGCCAGACTCCCGCTGAGGCCCAGATGAGCAGATCTGAGCAGATCTCCACAGGAGCCTGTGCTGCAGACCCAACACATGTGGATGGCAGAAATTCACATCTCTGCATTGCTGCGTATCCTCCAAATGACGTCTGCCTGAGCCTCGGTGTGCAGTTCATTTAGCTACAGCAAATACTGGGCCTAAACACAGCTGTGTTTTGATGACATCAATTTATTCGCTGGCTGATAATATGAATTACTTCTTATTAGTGGAGTATGCTGAGTGAAGCATCGCTATTATTATTGCTTATATATAGAGTCGGTGATTTGGACAAACTCCTAACACTAAGTGTTAAGCCTTAGCATGCACCTTGTCCTGCCGTCATTTTGTCTTCATACAGATGCTGAATGTGTGTATTGCATCGAGGCAGCTATTGGAGTGAATTGAAGCAACACTGAATTGCTTGCTCTTGTATGTGGCATTCACTGCAGCTTCACAGTGGACATCTTGTGTTACATTGAAGTAGAACAGTACAATATGTTCATTATAATATCCATAACATTTCCATCATCTAGTGAAATCAGAGAACATCATACTTCTGGTATAAGAGGCATTACAGTATTTGTACTGCTGCGATCCGTCAGTCAGAGACACAGAGGTGCGGACAAAGATACTCAGTAGCAGCTAATTGGAGAAGCAAACATATTTACTGGCTTTATAGACAATCCATTTCTAATGTAAAAGGAACAGTTCATTTAACAATCAAAATTCAGTCAACTTTTACTTTGTATTACATTTACAGTGCCTTTCCATGACTTTCTTTGTTACATGGAACACAAAATGTTGTTTTGAAAAACGTCTAGCTTGCCTATTTCTCTTCAGTCAAACTAAAATAACAAACAGTCAAAACTAAACTTGTGACAGTCAAACTAAAATAACAAAATGAACTACTTGTGTGCTATATAGCAAAATTTCTGTGGACATATAGTACAATAGCTTTGTGTGTGTCAAATCTTATTTGTCAAGATTTATCATATCAGGTTTGACGTCAACATCATTGATTCTCATGTGGCTGAAATGCATTTTTGAAATATACTTTTGAAATATGCTTTCAAGTTTTAATGCTGGTACATTGGGTCGGATTTGCCTCTGAAAAGTCTTTCAGGAAATGAAGTACTCTATACATTCATATGCATATCTCTAGTGAACAAAGGCAGAACAGCACAATGTTGTGCCCTAAATAGCAGCGGTGCTGACTGGGAGCTGGTGCGATACTGCGGCTTAGATGTAGGTTCAGTAATCTGTGTTTTTTGGGACTGTCAGCCTGAGCTGTGGAGTTTATGAGACGAGCACATGACTCAGCAGCTTCATAGAAGGGATGAGTCGAGGAAATACAGACACTGACATGCTGCATTATGGGGATGTGATCAGGGCTCTAAAAGCATAATTCTTTATGGTTATGACAGGAAAGAGAGAAAGTGCAGCAAGAGAACTTTTAGACAATCAGAATATGAATACACTTGTTCAGAAGTATGTTTATGGATGTCAATCTCAAGAAACCTGCAGAGAACAAAGTGTCAGATCAGCTAATTATTGAGCAAATAAATCAAATTAATCACATATATGAATATTTGTTGAGAAAAGTCCCCAAACATCACATTATTGCACCAGATTCATACATTTCATGAAAATTAAGCACATTTTCCTTTCAAAAAAAGAAAAAGTTTTGGATTATTTGAAGATTCATAATAAATTTTGCACTGCCTTTTAAAATGTGGTGATACAAATAAAAAAATAATTGAGTTACTGTAATTTTATAATAATAGTAGTAATTATAATAATAATAATACTGTATAAAAAAACACCTCATAGTAAACAAATACTTTTACTGACTTGTAGTGTGTTTGAAATCTTCCTGATTTATCTCAATTCCTCAGCATATCCAACAGCTCAGAACAACTTGATGATGTAACAGAAACTATGAACTCTCTCTTTTCTAGCACTTTAGATACAATTGCTCCTTTACGCTTAAGGAAGATTAAGGAAAAGAGTCCAACACCGTGGTATAATGAGCACACTCGCACTCTAAAGAGAGCAGCCCGGAAAATGGAGCGCAGCTGGAGGAAAACAAAACTAGAGGTATTTCGTTTAGCTTGGCGGGAAAGTACCCTATCCTACAGAAAAGCTTTGAAAACTGCTAGATCTGATTACTTTTCGTCTCTTTTAGAACAAAACAAACATAACCCCAGGTATTTATTCAATACAGTGGCAAAATTAACAAAAAATAAAGCATCAACAGGTGTTGACATTTCCCAACAGCACAGCAGTAATGATTTTATGAACTACTTTACTTCCAAGATTGATACTATTAGAGATCAAATTGTAACCATGCAGCCGTCAGCTATATCATCACATCAAATAGTGTACTATAGATCCCCTGAGGAACAATTCCACTCATTCTCTACTATAGGAGAGGAAGAATTGTATAAACTTGTTAATTCATCTAAACCAACAACATCTATGTTAGACCCTATTCCATCTAAACTACTAAAAGAGGTGCTTCCAGAAGTCATAGATCCTCTTTTGGCTATTATTAATTCGTCATTGTCATTAGGATATGTCCCCAAAAACTTTAAATTGGCTGTTATTAAGCCTCTCATTAAAAAAACACAACTTGACCCCAGAGATCTAGTTAATTACAGACCGATCTCGAATCTCCCTTTTCTGTCAAAGATATTAGAAAAGGTTGTATCCTCACAATTACATTCCTTCTTAGAGAAAAATGATATCTGTGAGGATTTCCAGTCAGGATTTAGACCGTATCATAGTACTGAGACTGCTCTCATTAGAGTTACAAATGACCTGCTCTTATCATCTGATCGTGGTTGTATCTCTCTATTAGTTCTACTGGATCTTAGCGCTGCGTTTGACACTATCGATCACAACATTCTTTTGAATAGACTAGAAAACTTTGTTGGCATTAGTGGAAGTGCATTAGCATGGTTCAAATCGTACTTATCTGACCGCCATCAATTCGTAGCAGTGAATGAAGAGGTATCATATCGATCACAAGTGCAGTATGGAGTTCCTCAAGGCTCAGTACTAGGACCGTTACTTTTCACGCTTTACATGTTACCCTTGGGAAATATCATTAGGAAACACGGGGTTAGCTTTCACTGTTATGCTGATGATACTCAGCTCTATATTTCTTCACAGCCTGGTGAAACACACCAAATTGAGAAACTTATGGAATGCATAGTCGATATAAAAAACTGGATGACGAGTAATTTCTTACTGCTAAATTCTGAAAAAACAGAGGTGTTACTTATCGGACCTAAAACCCCCACAAGTAATAACCTAGGACACTGTCTAACACTTGATGGCTTCTCTGTAAATTCTTCGTCATCAGTCAGGAACCTAGGTGTGCTATTTAATAGTAATCTCTCCTTTGACAGCCACGTTTCTAGCATTTGTAGAACTGCATTTTTTCATCTTAAAAATATATCTAAACTGAGACCTATGCTCTCAATGTCAAATGCAGAAATATTAATTCATGCGTTTATGACCTCAAGGTTAGATTATTGTAATGCTTTATTGGGTGGTTGTTCTGCGCACTTAATAAACAAATTACAGATGGTTCAAAATGCAGCAGCTAGAGTTCTTACTAGAACCAGGAAGTATGAGCACATTAGCCCGGTTCTGTCAACACTGCACTGGCTCCCTACTAAACATCGTATAGATTTTAAAATCTTGTTAATTACTTATAAAGCCCTGAATGGTTTAGCTCCTCAGTACTTGAGCGAGCTCTTATCGCATTATAGTCCTTCACGTCCACTGCGTTCTCAAAACTCTGGCCATTTGATAATACCTAGAACATCAAAATCAACTGCGGGCGGCAGATCTTTTTCCTATTTAGCGCCCAAACTCTGGAACAATCTACCAAACACTGTTCGGGAGGCAGACACACTCTGTCAGTTTAAATCTAGATTAAAGACCCATCTCTTTAACCTGGCGTACACATAACACACTAATACACTTCTATTATTCAAATCCGTTAAAGGATTGTTAGGCTGCATTAATTAGATCAACCGGAACCGGGAACACTTCCCATAACACATGATGTACTTGTTACATCGTAAAAAGATTGACATCTACGCTAATATTAGTCTGTTTCTTTCTTATTCCGTGGTCACTGCAGTCACCAGATCAGATGGTGGATCAGCACCTAGAGACGACCTCTACTACAGCCCTGAACGTCAGCGGAGACCAGGACACCTAGATGAGCCCCAGAGACAGACCCCCAGTGAGGACCCCGTCACCTAGAGAGCCATCAGGAAAAGACCTCGGGAACCTGATGAGCCCTCCAATCTGACTTTGCAGCAGTTGGAATTGAACTGCTATGTCGTCTGGCCAGAGGAGAAATGGCCCCCCGACTGAGCCTGGTTTCTCCCAAGGTTTTTTTCTCCGTTCTGTCACCAATGGAGTTTTGGTTCCTTGCCACTGTCACCTCTGGCTTGCTTAGTTGGGGACACTTAATTTCCAGCAATATCGTCGACTTGATTGAACAGAATTTTTTTTTGAACTGAACTTAGCTGGACGATGCCATCACTGAATTCAACAATGAAATGCCTTTAACTGAAAATTGAGTGTTTAATCTTGTCATTTTACATTATTGACACTATTTTCCCATTTTGATATTGTGCAGTTGCTTTGTCACAATTTGTATTGTTAAAAGCGCTATATAAATAAAGGTGACTTGACTTGACTTGACTTGTTTGACTCATTTCCTCAAGAACAAAGTGTCCAACCAATTAATTAATGATCAAATTAATCACATATTTGAATATTAAAAAGTCCCAACATTAAGATTATTCAAGGATATTACATTATTGTGCTAGATTTATGTTTCATGAAAATTAAGCAAATTTTTATGCCAAATTTTCTCCAGTCAACAAAAAAATTATAGATTAGATTTTTTATACTGCCTTTAATGTGTTCTGTACATAAATAAAAATAACTGTTACTGTAATTTTACACTGTAATGCAGCAAAATATAACTTTTACTAACTAGTAGTGTTCTTGACTCATCAAAATGATGTTTTAAAGTGCCCCTATTATGGGTAATGAAAGGTTCATATTTTGGTTTTGGGAGTCCGCAATAGCAGGTTGACATGCATGCAAGGTCAAAAAACACTTTCATTGTCTTATAATATGCATATATTTTTACCGACTCAACGACACCCAAATGATTCGCTCAATGATTCATTTTTCCAAACCCCTCCTTTGCGTGATGCTAATCTGTGGTGATTGGTCGATTGGTCTCATTTTCATCTCATCATGTCTGTAATGCCTGATAAAGCAGTGTTTGTTGAGTGCAGTGCTGCTTTGTGTACAGTGTTACCGGGGAAACTGGTATTTTTACCGCAAACGGCACCTAGTGGCAAAGAATGAATTTGCATTTTCATTCAGACCGATGCTAAAAGACCAACAAGTGGGCTGCAATATGCTAATGTTTCATGTTGACGTCAACATGAAACGGCTTGGGATTCGTTTTAAAAATGACTCGTTTCAATGATTCAGAGTCGACTCTTTCTTTTGAGAGACAAGGGGCCTCCTTTATAAAATGTTGCGCAGAAACCATCCTAAATTTGATCTTACGATCATTTCTAAGATATGCATACGTGCGATTCATAGAATGAACGTACAAACAGAAATCGCGCGTACGCGTCTCTTTCAGATGTGAAATCTATGAATCGCAAATGATCTTGAACTTGCGCGCAATTGAATGGTTTCAGCTCTCTGCCTTGTAAACGACTCCTAATTAATATAATTAACATATAAAATAATACCAATCATCATAATTTAGAACAGCGAGCTGCAAGAACAGCTTATATTTTAAAAAACCTGCAATACTCTGACAATAAAAAGAGTGTACGTCTGCTCAGACCCTGACGTGACGCTAAGCACTTTTCCACGTCAAAGACCGTCTTTATAAATATGAGCGCTGGCGTGGATTTAAGTGTACACACACTCTACGATCAAATCTGAGCGTATGCACGCTTTATAAATGAGGCCCAATAACTTTATACACAGTGCACTTTCAGATTTAAAACTTTGCAGGATGTTTTCATTCACTTAGAGCTGTGTTACACACTGCATGAAAGCTCATTTTCAAAAATCCATAATAGGGGCACTTTAAAAGAAAATATAAGCCATAAAGTACAGTCAGCTGTCATTATCGCACAATAAACCCTGACATGTTTGGTGGACTGTAACAGTCCGCCAAACATGTCAGGGTTTATTTTGCGATAATGACAGCTGACTGTACTTTATGGCTTATATTTTCTTATTTAATGTAATTCTTATTTATTATTACATGTCAAAGAAATAATTTGTGTATATAAAATATAGATTTTAAATAGTTGTGTTGTGTTGTTATGTTAATTCAATTCTTTATTTATTTTGTCTGTTTAAAGTAATACGTGTTTCATTTATGTCCTCACAGTCTGTTTCATGCTTGGCTCTAATGTCATAAAATTCAAGTCATAGTTGGTTTATTTAATAATGTAAAAGAGCTTACTGTATGTGGACAAGTGAAGCAGGTCAAAGTTTCCCTGCTTTATAGAAGAGCTGCTGGAAGGAAACATGACTCCTGTGCTGTGGCTGTTTTCAGGTGTAGTTATATAAAAATACTCTCAATCTTTTATTTATATTCACGTATTCCATTTCAAAATAAGGTATACTATATTTATACATTTTCAACATTTGTGTCAAGATAATAATTTTTCAAAGGTAAGCAACAAAAATGACAAAAGCGAGTGATCATTTTCTCTAAAATATTCATGGCGGTTGTGGCACAGATGTGCGCAGCGTCCTCAGGGGAAATAAATGCCGTAAATAATCATTTGCTTAAAAGAATGTATGTAAAAGAAGTGTTTGTGGCGTGAGGCGTTCAGTGGGTTAGCGTAGCGTTAGCTTAGCATTAGCTCTTGTTGAATGTGGCTGTGCTGTGCTGGGCTGCGGGTGATTGATAACGCCGCCGCTGGGATGCGGCCTGCATAAATTCTAGCTTGAACCAGAGGAGGAGGGAGGCCTGATGGGAAATGAATCACACCATAAACACAATCCAATACCAGAGGAGGGGAGTGCATTCAGTGCCATAAACTGCTGTGCCAAACTGGACACCTATTAGCGTTCCTCTGAGGAAACAATTCAGCCCAGCATCTTCAAATATTTCTGGCTTATAAAGGGAAATGCAGGGAGACAGTGACTGTTTTAAATATTAGTGACACTGTCAAAAAATAATAATAAAATAAAATAAACATTTTGGTAACACTTTACCACAAGGTCTATTTAGTTCATTTTGGATTAAGCATGAACTAATATTAACCAACAATGGGCAATACATTTGTCATTTGTTATTGTTATGTAATCAGTATTTATTAATATTTGTTAACGTTACATACAGTAAATAAAAACACAACTGTTCATTGTTAGTTCATGTCAGACTAGGCCCAATAAATAACGTATTAACATTTTACAGTAAGGTCTCATTTGTTAACATTAATTAATGCATTGGCTAAAATAAACTAACAATGATCAATATGTGTTTTATAGCATTTTTTAGTCTATAAGTTAAAAGTTAATGTTAGTTATTAAAAATGCTGTTTTTCATTGCTTGTTCATGTTAGTTCAAACTAAGTGCATAATATTAACAGATGATATATAATATTAATATTATATAATATTATATAACAGATACAACTTTTAATAAAAAAAATATTTTTAAATGTTGAAATTAAGTATTATTTATTATAAGTATTTTAACATAAAAAATGCATGCAACATTGCATATTAAAGCTTAAAAAATGACTAAATCAATTCAAAATTCAGTGAGATTTTTAGTAAGAATCTAAGAAGTAAGAAACGTTTTCCAAACCCATGCGGTCCACACCCTGAGTGATGCATGCAGTCACACCCAGCGTCTCCTCTCACACCCCTGCAGCGCTGCAGAGGACATCCCCGCTCCGTCCCGTCCCGCTGCAGCTGTTCCTCAGCGTCATGTGACTGCAGCGCTCGCTCGGAGAGAGACCAGCTTGCAGCCAGTTGAGACTCAGAGCTCAGTGCAGTTTCCATCTGAGCATCACAACACCACGACCTCTGTGAAGCAGTGACACAGCTCAAGATCAATTATGTAACGTTCAGCTGTATGCAAAAATATTAGTTTGTGAATGCAAGAAGACCCACATTATTATGTCATTTGGAGTGTTTGATGGCAGTGAGAAACCACTTTCCATTATTTGCATTCCTGTAACACTGATGGTGGATCTCTCTCCAGCATTGTGGGCTCTGTAGTTCTGTGTAAGAATTTGACTTCTAAACAGGGTTTTTTTTTAAACTAGGTTTTACAGAAGCTTCTATCACCACTGAACGAGCTCATATGGTGGGTCTGTGTTGAGAGTTTTATGTGTAATTGTCTTTATATGATTTTTACTTCCAGAACCACTTCACTTACATCCAGACTGTTGTGCTCAACTGTGATGACATCAGAATGGTTCATTAAAGGGTCAGTTCACCCAAAAATGAAAATTAGCCCATGTTTTACTCACCCTCAAGGCATCCTAGGTGTATATGACTTTCTTCTTTCAGAGAAATCAAATCGGAGTTATATTAAAAATGATCCTTGCTTTGAATGAGAGTAGGTGGGTGTTTTTGTTCAACAGTCCAAAAGACATCAAACAAAGAGCGTGCATCCATCATAAAACATGCTTAACGGCTCCGGGGGGTGAATAAAGGCCTCCTGTAGCGAATCCATGCGGTTTAGTAAGAAAAATATCCATATTTAAAATGTTATAAATACTTTTCTCTCACTTCTGCTGAGTGTCAAATGTGCAAGCCATTTGATTTCGATATAAGCCAAGAGGAGACTGGTTTTCCTTTGCTAAAGTAAGGAAACTTTGCTTCCTTTGCTCCTATAAACAAACTTACGAGACTAGCATATCTCACCGGCGCGTGCATGACGCCTACATCCTACGTCATCCGCCGGAACGGCTTGCAAGTTTGACAGTAAGCAGAAGTGAAAGAAAAGTATTTATAACATTTTAAATATGGATAATGTTCTTACAAAAAAGCATGGATTCGCTACAGGAGGCCTTTATTCACCCCCTGGACCCATGTGACATGTTTTATTATGGATGCATGCTCTTTATTTGACTAAAAAAATCAAAGGAAGAAAGTCATATACACCTGATGCCTTGAGGGTGAGTAAAATATGGGCTAATTTTCATTTTTGGGTGAACTAACCCTTTATATATATATATATATATAACAAGGGAAAAAAACATGAAGAATCTTTTTTGACAGCTGAATACTGTGCCATTGTTACAGGAAGAGCCCCATACAATGATGAAGAAGGCCTGTTCTAGTGTTTTCATGCGATCGAAATTCATTGTTCATTGTGCAAAATAGATGCTAAGTCATAGAGAGAAGGTGTAGTAGACCTAAAGAAACATCTCATTGATTAGTTGGGTGCAAATGGTACAATAATTCAGAGTTCTCAGTTCATGAAAGGTTATATTCCGTGGTACGAAACATACACTCAATGGTGTCTATTGGATGGTTGGCAATAGTCATGGTGCAAATGTAATCATTCAGTGATCAAACTGTGAATTTTGAGTGATTAAATACTAATAATATACTGTGTTAACCTGTGTCACTCACACTTATCATCATTTATCACAAGCTTCCAAAACTTCTATTAAAACCTGGATTCCATCTCTATTACAGTGAAAAAAAGGTATCCTATGACAGTACCATCTAAAATCGCTGATTTTATTGGTTTTACTCAAAAATATTATTTAACATCACTTAATGAACCTATATTCATGAATTTATACCCACAAAACCTTTTATAGGTTAAATCAGGTAGAAATAGCTCTTTAAGGGGACAACTGCAGAATACCTGAACAGTGTAACTCACATTAATGTATTTTAATGTCTCTTTAAATTATTTATTTTTTATATAGGGGGATCATTATTTGACATTACAAGATTATAACCTTGACTAGTTTTATTCTTTTAATATCTTTATAAAATCAATAATCTCAACAGGACAAACATTTATGTTACGTTTTTGAGTCCCACTTTATTATGTCTTTAACTACTAGACTATATACTTGTCAAAAGTTTGGTGGTACGGTTAGGTTCAAGAGCTGGTTAAAGTGTAGAGGTAGGGTAGACATTGTAATTATAGATAACTACAGAAATCAATTACAGATGTCATTTTACATGCATGTCTTTTTAAAATATTAGTACAATGTAAAAACTTGTCTACACAAAATTGTGTCTATTGTTTAATTTAAATGTGAGTACATAGAAGTTAAATACTCTTCATATAAAGTGATTCCCATGTTTGTGACAGAATCCAGCTCTTAACCATAAATGAACCCTGTGTCAACCAGCGACAAAATGGCTTCTCTCTGTACAATACAAACTCATATACGTATTATTTCCTTACCTCTTTTCCCATTTGCCATAACCACTTTCTTTTTTTCACTTGCTCAGTCTGTTTGGCCGGCTCTAATCTTGTTAGACACAGAACAGCTTTTTTAGTGATTAGGGTTGGTCATCCGGTGAGTTTTATTGGCTGGCAAATGGTGCGTATCGTATACATTTATCAGGAACAATTGGTCTGGCTAAGAGGGCTGCTCACCTCACCTGACAGCAGAGAGAGAGAGAGAGAGAGAGAGAGAGAGAGAGAGAGAGAGAGAGAGAGAGAGAGAGAGAGAGAGACAGAGAGAGAGAGTGAGAGAGAGAGACAGAGAGAGAGACAGAGAGAGAGAGAGAGAGAGAGAGAGAGAGAGAGAGAGAGAGAGAGACAGAGAGAGAGAGAGAGAGAGAGAGAGAGAGAGAGAGAGAGATTGCTCTGGTTGACAACAAATTAAAGATAACATCAAAGGAAATTATTGATTTGTCAATTCGGCAGGCTCTAATTGGAAACTATCAGCTTGATTTTCAGTATTACATGTTAATTACAGTCTTAGTTTGCATCTTTTACCAGTCATTGGGTTTGATCACAATCAATCATTAGAGCATTATGGGATTGCTCAGATGAAGATACCACAACAGCCAACAGATAACTATATAGTTTTCACTTAATGAAATGTTTCCATTGCTACTGTTAGCGCAGACTGACAGGCATCACCACTGTGCAGGTGTGTGTGTGTGTGTGTGTGTGTGTGTGTGTGCGTGCGTGAGTGCGTGTGTGCGTGTGTGTGAGAGAGAGAGAGTTGAATCTCTCAGAGTAATTGCTTTCATCACACTAGAGTCAGATGTAGCCAGTTTAAGTCATGAAGCTGTGATCCCGGACCAATCCATATAATGAAAAGGTGTTTTTATCATGTTCTGACAAGGATAAAACATCAACCAACACCTTTGTGTTGCATATATTTTGTGGCCTTTGGCTTATTTGGATTATAGTGCTATCATACTATGTGTCAGTCATTTTTGGATCTTTTTACATAACCTTTTCTCATTAAAACCACTCTTAAAAATAAAGCTTCCAAAAGGGTTTTCTTTTTCCACAGAGATGCCAAAGAAGAACTGTTTTTGGTTCCCCAAAGAACCTTTCAGTGATCTGTTCTTCGGAAATAATTATTTATTTATTTTTTGTGAAGAACATTGTAATTATCTAAAGAACCTTTTCCACTTTAAAGGAGCTTTTGTGGAATGGAAAGATTTCATGAATGTTAAAGGTTCTTCGCTGAACCATCAGTAAAGAACCTTTATTTTTAAGAGTGAGAAATTTTAACTAATAAAGTGAACAAAAGGACATTGTCATATCTGATTACATGTTCATGTTATACAATAATTTGTCTGTTTTTATGCATGCAAAATGAATTCATAATCTCCCATAATAAAATACAGAAATACAGATCATTTTGACTCAGAAATCCTAGTAACAATTCTAGTCATACCTTATCAATGATAATCAAAAATACATTCAGAAATATTTTTCATTAATTAACAAATGAACGATAATAAGATGGGCGTGTATTTTAAATAAGACATTTATTTTTATTTATAGCTCTTTGTGTTTACTTTGGAAATCTATCAACATCAAATGAATTACACAATACTTTGACAAACACTAATATACACTAATAATATATGGACTCATCACCCCGGTTAACAGTCCTTAAATAAGATCATTTGTGCTACTTTTGTACATTCAAACTAATACACACACACAAAGTGTACACACTGAAGAGATTTCCAATGCCCATGTTCAGTGATGTGCAGGTGAGAGCAGTTGTGCATTGCAGAGTTTCTGCGCAGCCCTTCCAGGACACTGCGGTTCAATGAAATCTCAGAGGAGCGGCATGAGTGTGTGTGTGAGTGTGTGCGCGCACGGCAAGAAAACAAAAGATCAGGCCCATCACTTTTATCACCATCTTTGTAAAGAAGTGGATTTAATTCACAGTATATCATCCATCTTCATTTCATTCAGTTTACACATGTACCATCCTCAAAACCACAAGGACTGGAGGCTCAGAAAGGAACAGCCCGGCGTTTTCTGCGTTCACTACATGCAAGGCCCTTTTTATCAATATGCAAATCGATCAGGATAAAATTACAAATGTATATGAGGTACTGCGACATTACACGCTCATACTGTCGTTTGCTCTCAGATGATGAAGCTCCGGGGAGAATCGCCTCCTAAAAACAGAAAAAAAAAACACCCTACGGATCTCTTGATTTGTGTACCTGCAGTAATGGCATCCCATGCTAACGTGTTTGGTCATCTCAGGCCTGCAAACAAGACATTTTTTGTTGGTTTTAACTGCAGTGGAGACATCTCAGCGTGCACAATGCATCTCAAGAGTCTCTCCGTCTGTGGGTTTGCAGCACACGTGAAAGCGACTGCATCGCCTGACCTCTCACATGATGTATGACACATCACAGCATGCAGAATTACATTCATACATAACCCAATCATTTTGTCATTTAGGAGGAGCTGTAAAAACACCAGGTCGGCTCTTGCAGAAAATGCACGGGAGAGAATGAGAGACGGTGAGGGGAGGGAGGCAGGAGACACTGCAGTACATATAAGGCAAGAGAGATACCAGTTCATGTTTTATTAAAGCTTTGCTCTGTCAGATCCAGTACAGTCCTTCAGCTCTGGTCTTTCGTTTCTCAGTAAGGACCACAAAGTTGTAAAAATCTCATGAGTCCTGGAATGCTTATCCAAGGAGAGAGGAATTACTGAGAGAAAAGGGAAGATTGCACCGTACAGCCAAGCCATTTTGTTCCCTTCCCCACCGCCCACCCCTTTTCATAACACCAAATGTCCATCCTCCCAGGGGTCGTCCCATCAGGTTTGATCTGAGACGGTGTCACAAACTGTTCTTTATCCTCAGTGACCTTCAAGACATGTCAGTTCTTAAGAGTCTGTAAGGTGGGGGGGTGGGGTGACATATCAATACTCGAGCAAATGCCGCATAGATTTCATTCCCTGAAATTGTCCGTATTCTCTTGAATATAAGTTCTTAAACATGCAATACTTTCCCTTCAAGCTCAGAAATGCAGAGAACATCTCTCTGTGCACGCATTTGCTTGTAATAAATATATGGTGGCATAATCATAAAGAACCATTCAAAGAGGAGAAACAAAATGACATCTTAACGATCAGAAGTTAAACAATAATGCACCGGACTTTGTTTCTGAACGAAGCCTTACCCAGTTTAAAATGAAAGCACACACTTGCATTGTCATCGAGACTGGAAGAGATACAGCAGGCGTGGGATTTTCACTTAATAGTACATGAATCCCAAAACAAACTACTCGACTTACAAATATTGCTGGAAGTGCTGGGTGAAAAACCAGTGCCAGAGCACAAAACATTGCTGAAACACTGTTCTGTCATTTGTTAGCGAGAAAAGACGTCTGTCCTGTGTAGAAAAAGACCAGCACTTTATTTCCACCTGGCCTTTTTTCGAAACATGTCAGTTCTTAAGAGTCTGTAGAATGCATTATGCCATTTTCAATTCATTTACAGCAAATAGAGCTAAAGCAAGTCTGGACACAGTAAGCATAATTCAAGCAATAAATCTGCTTTATGGATATGGTTATATTCTTCAGAATAGATTTTATATGTATATATGCATATATTTATATACAAGTATGGCACTTGATTACACTTAAGCGCGAAAAAACACGTCACAAATGAAAGCAGAGGGCGCTTTGGTGTTGAAATTAAGGAAATCATCACAGACTTTAAGCGTTTGCAGCAAATTCACCCCTGCTCACGCACACACACAAGGACACAACAGCAGATTTGCAATGGAGCTCATCACATTGCCTACGTTAAGGTCAATGGTGCGGTACAGGCAACCAAAAAGAAAGAAACCTTAGCAGAAGTGATAGTGTTTGATACATGAATGGTGTGTCGAGACTCTCCCAATGTGCGATATTATGTCAGCATCACGTTCACTTTTTAGTGCAAGACGCATTTACTCCCTTCAAGTACAGTAGAGCAGCTGGTTCGGTCACACTTCACATGTCAGTGCTCATGTCACAGCAGTTGTCGTGGAGCCGCTTGTAGTTTACCGTAATGAATCATATAGCATGCATTGTGTGCAACACGAACAGTGTCATGTCAAGTGTCACCGCAGCTTTTAGAGAGGCAATACGCATTCAGCTATCAGCATTTGCTCTTTGTGTACGTCTCAGAGTACAAACGTTGCTAAAAAGTTGCATTATTCAGTAGTGAACCGCTTTACAAACGTGTTAGTCGTCCACAGTTGCCAATGGAGTCTTTAAAACAGTAACAAAAAAGTCCTACCCCGTGTTCTTGCAATGAACTTTACGTGGCGATGGGACTCGTCCACGGTCTCGATCTTGGCGGTGCGCGGTCTTCGGGTTCTCGTTACGCACCTGTTACACATAGGCGGAGTCACTGGACTGAGTGCGGCCGAAATTGGGCATACTCATCCGGGGCAAATCCTTGTTCCGGATCTCATAGATGGACTTCCTGCGGGCCTTCACGCCCCTCACGGCTGCTTTGATCTTCCTCCAGCCCAAGTGATTGAGCTCGGCCAGATTGAGGACCACGCAAAAGCCACTGACCGCAAACATGAAGACGAGGAACACGGTTTTCTCCGTGGGTCTGGACACGTAACACTCCACCTCCCTGATGCATGGGTATCGATCGCACTCGAACACGGCGGGCACGTTGAATCCGTACAAGAAATACTGGCCCACCAGAAAGCCGATTTCCAGAGCGTTTCTGAACACCACCTGAATGATGTAAAACCTGGAAATGCCCTCCTGTCGCCGCAATTTCGACTTGGCTGGTTTCCTGCCCGAGCTGGGCATTTCTTTGGCCTCCAGACAGTCGGGCTCTGCTTCTTTGGTGGAGTTCTCCGTGTTATGCAGTACTCCGTTCATGATGGTGTTCTTGATCTTTTGGTTCTTGGCCTCCTCTCGTTTCAGGGAATCCTGCTCCTTACTATCCAGCGTGAGGAGGACGGTGGCGGTGGAGTAACGTCGCTCCTTTTGCTTGGCCGACTGATGGACCGAGTACGTGATGAAGCAGAGACTCGGCGTGCAGACCATTATGATCTGGAAAACCCAATATCTGATGTGAGATATGGGGAACGCTTTGTCGTAGCATGCCTGGTTGCAGCCCGGCTGCAAGGCGTTACAGACAAACATGGTCTGCTCGTCATCATACACTGTCTCTCCCACTATAGCTACGATTAGGATCCGGAAGATCACCACCACAGTGAGCAGGATCCTAAAGAACAAGCACACAGAAAAATAAATGTGTCAATATAGGAGCCTGAGCTGCAGGGAGCTGTCCGGTGCTGAAACCGGGCTGCGCTTCATTTCCTCTCACTGAATGCTGCATATGGATTATGCAGATAGCATTTGGTATGTCACGTTTGATACTGTATTTTGCGAATTTGAGCACGGTGTTTCACAAAGCATCACACCTCCCTACATTGCTGTAAATGAAATAAAAAACAAACACGAATAAATAGGAAAAGTTCACTAACAAGGGTGGGATGATGCCTAGTGCTGAAAATGTGGTGCATTCTCAACCACTGAATGCTTTTATTTTAGTTTCACTTAAAACATGATGCATTATATTTTAGATACACAGACACCACGTAATTGACATATTTCCCTTCATTTTGTGAGAATTATTGCGCACAGTTGGCAAAAAGCATCACTTTGCCTCTAAAGGTGGCTTCAAATAAAGCAATAAAATAAACTAATACAAATACATGTATAAGTGGCAGGTTTACTATTGATAGAGGGTTATTAGGGAGCTGAATAAATACAGGTGCGTTCGCAACCAATAAACGATGCATTTCACTGTGGTTCAATAACACAATATTTTACAAATGCGTTGTGCACGTTTTTTTATTTTATTTTATTTTCTACGGTATTTGAAGAATGTGTAATAGGCGGTAACGCCTTTTTTTGTGCACACCTGGCACGAAGCATCGCTCTGCGTTCAAACGTGGTTTTAAATGAAGCAAAAAATAATAATAATTAAAATACGTAATAGAAAATAAAGCTGTCAATATAAAGCCAGTTCAGTGTCGTTTAAACTAAAGGGTGCTGTCCAGTGCTGAAACCAGCCGCCTTCACAATTCAGTTGCATTTTATTTTTCATGTGTACTACGCAAAAAATTTTTGGTTGGTCATGTTTGTTTGCTATCCTTATGTTATACTGTATTTTAAAGGGGGAAATGGGCGACTACGCCCGTTGGCAAGGATAAAAACGTATTTTCTCCACCAAATCGAGCTGAATCTCGGCGTCGGATACACTGACATTAGCTCTTACCTTCCGATCATAGTGGAGTGCTGCTGGACAGCAGCCTCCAAGAGCCTCTCTAGTATGGTCCATTCCCCCATCGCTGCTCATCCGCAGACTCTGCTCCAAATCCAGGGAAAAGCGTGAATATTTCCTCTTACTGTCCGCCGTTATGAGCTGCGCCAGCTGTGGCAGTGCTGATGCTGGAAGATGCCACACTTCTCCTCGTCTTCCAGTCTGGAGTGGAGTCATGTGAGCCCTCCTATCTTCGATCTCCACATCAGATTGATGGTGTGGGTGGAGGGCGGAGGGCTTTAATATGGCATCAGTGCCGTGGAGAGCCCTGCTGCGTCATATGGGGCTTTATCTCGAGATGCCAAAACGCGCGGATTTCATATGTGTGATGATGTTCATACGCGGGGAAAAAAGCCGGATTCGGTCGGGTGATGCTGAACTCATTTAATGATGAGGAGAGCGTAGGTGACTGCCACCTTTTTTTTATTTGGGGGACTTGAGACGCTCATACTTGTTGCTGTGTATTTTGAAAGACGACACAGCTGTTGGAGCGCAAATGTCCTTGAGTACAGTGAGGACCTTCAGCTCCGCCCTGTTCACATGAAGCAGCAGTGTAAAACAGCGCTGGGGCTCTGGACACAGTGAGGTGAAAGTGTCAGCTGATTCTAAAAGACACTTTTAGCCCCGCCCATCGAACGTCCGTAGACATGCGCAGTTCCGCCAAACCATCTTTTTTGCAGTTTGACTACAGCGTCCCCGAAGATATTTTTTCACCTTGACAACCACACAGTGTCACAATATTTTATGTCTTCATTTTTTAACACTTATCTTTTTTTATCACCTCAAGTCTTGATAGTATGCTTGATATCTTTAAAATAAATGCCATTTGCATTGATAGGATACATTTGAAGACAAAATGGTTAGTTAAAAGGCATTTGGCTAATGTACAATCTTTGAATACACCGTTTATTTTGTAATTGTGGTAATAGCATCTGCTAAAAAAATATTGTATTGGTAGCTTCTGAGATGAAGATATTTTAAATGACCTTCCATCAAAATTCTATTCTGGCAGTTTCATTCATTTATTGAGTGATTTTATTAGGAAAGATAGAGACACCATATTATCTGAGTGAAACAGGTTCAAGCCAAGTCTGCAAGTACAAGTGACAAAGCAAATGGCACAGCAAAAATAATAACTGTTTTCCTAAATGCTCTCCCACTATACACACAAACAGATATTCCTGCCCCAAACACACACTGTTGGCATGCTGATGGCTGAACAACATTGATTTCATTGTCAATGCCAATAATGCATAAAGTGTGCATAAAGAAAACAATGAATATTTGTGCAAAGCTGGCAAAACTAGACCAGTCCAAGAAGACTGGAGATTACATTCTTCATTAATAAAATAAAAATGTCAGGTTTCAACACCGGTCCCATTCTGACATCAGGAAGAGAGATGAACAGCTCCGCATGAGAGAGAACAGGCTGCTCACATCAAGAATCTGCCTGGAATATTCAATGAAACAACTGACTGTGCACGAAAAATGGTGCTGAACTAGATCAATATGCTACTAGCTATGAAAAAAAGTATTACATTGTTATTCCCTCAATTCTGAGTGATTTGCTTTGTTCATATATCAATGTCAGTAAATCACATTTTACAAATACACCAAAATGCTGGTCTTTTTCAAACAATCATTGCTGAATAATACTGCTGCAATAACAAACTTCAGAATATTTTTTAAGAAAATTGGACATGAATCCACACACAGTCAGGAGGGAGGGGTGTTCTGTACGTGTGAGGGTTAAATGAGAAAAACAGTGTGGGGTTCATCACATATGGCAGAAGCACAGCGAGGCAATCAGGCCTTTTTCCATCCTTGATCTCACACACAAATGAAATATTTAGAGGCCGAGTCCAACCACAGCGGCTGTCAAATGTGCTTCCTCCACCACACGCTGCGAGGCAGCCCTGTGCGTACGACCCACGCTGCCAGCACAAACTTGAAATTAAAACCAGGCAATTTTGGCTGGTGAAGGTTCCCCTCAGGACTGCTGGGAGGAAAAGAGAGAAAGACAGACAGAGAGCGAGAGCGAGAGCGAGAGCGAGCGAGAGAGAGAGAGAGAGAGAGAGAGAGAGAAAAAGAGAGAGAGGCTGTGCACTGACAGAGGAACTGGGACTTGTGCGGTCATCACAGTATTAACAAGGATAGAACGATAGATAGTAGACAGAATGACAGTTAGAACGAGAGACAGACAGACAGACAGACAGACAGACAGACAGACAGACAGACAGACAAACGGACAGATAGACACACGGACAGATAGATAGATAGAATGACAGACAGACAGGTAGACAGACAGACAGACAGATAGAAGGATGGACAGATAGACAGATGGACAGACAGACAGATAGAATGACAGACAGATACATAGATAGACAGACAGACGGATAGACAGAGAGATAGATAGAATGACAGACAGACAGAAAGACGGACAGACAGACAGATGGAGGGACAGACAGACAGATGGACAGACAGACAGATAGAATGACAGACAGACAGATAGATAGACGGACAGATAGACAGATGGACAGACAGATAGATAGACAGACAGATACATAGATAGACAGACAGACAGACGGATAGACAGATAGATAGAATGACTGACAGATACATGGATAGATAGACAGACAGACAGACAGATAGATGGACTGATGGATAGGCTGTCAGGTGTGTGACTCCTGCAGAGGGCAGCACTGAATGAGCTGCTGAGATCTGAAGGTTTCTCTGGTTACACTGCGTGGATCTGCAGTTCCTGACGTCTCTCTAATCTGACACCACAGTCAGTCTCCAGTTACTGCCTCCATACAAACTCAGCACAATCCCGTGTGAACTCACATTTCCTCTCATATCCTGAACCTACGGATGAAAGCGAGCTCTGATTCTTCAGACATGAGACTAAACATGTCCCTTAACCTGCCAGCAGATTTTAAAAATAGAAACATTTCCACTTTAATATTCATCAGAGATGATTATTATTCTCAACACAAATGTACTATTTCATCATCACTCCTAAAACAACCTGCCCTCAGAGCATTACTCAGTACTTGCATATCAAACATAAGAAAAACAAATGTTATATTGTTATTTTGGCACTTCAGTTTAGGGATCAATTCTCACTATTAACTAGTTGCTTATTAGCATGCATGTGACTAGTATACTGGCTGTTTATTAGTACTTGTAAAACACATATTAATGATTTATTCTGCATGATGATATTGTAGATCTTTTAATCTCTCCCCCATCCCCAAACTTAACAACTACCTTAATATTAATTAGTAATCAGGAGTTTATGGAGGCAAAAGTCGTAGTTAATGTTAGTTAATAGGCAAGTGAAGTCACCTTTATTTCTAAAGTGCTTTTAACGATACAGATTGTGTCAAAGCAGCTTTACAGTACAAAATAGGAAAATAGTGTGTAATAATGCAGAAGGACAACAGTAAACACTCAATTTTCAGTTAAAGGCAGTTCATCATTGAATTCAGTGATAGCATCGTCCAGCTCAGTTCAGTTCAAAAAGTTTCTGTTCAATCAAGTCGACGATATCGCTGGAAATGATGTGTTTCCCCAACTAAGCAAACCAGAGGCGACAGCGGCAAGGAACCAAAACTCCATCAGTGACAGAACGGAGAAAACCTTGTTTTTTGTAACCTATAGTGAGAATTGACCTCTAAACTAAAGGCTGACTTTTAAAAAAAATATATAAATACGTTATGCATTTTTTTTTTCTCTTCCACGTTTCACAGCTTGACTTCTTGTCACCACCATCAGATATTTATTGAATCATTTTAAAAATCAGGGGATATTCAGGATATTAATCTCCACTTTTCAGCAGCCATGATTTCAATAAAGAATATATATATAGAAACATAAAATTACTGTTGTATTTAAGACATGTGTGGTGTGCAAATCACAAATGTCATGTTGCTTTGGTAGATCAGTGCAATTTTAGTTTTAAAGTTTTAGTAATTTTGCCGTTTTTCTCATTATTATTAAGTTTTCTTTTCAGGTTTTGCTTCAGTTATTTCAGTACATCAAGTTAAACTAAAAGAAAATGCACTCAAAAAAAATAAAAATAATAATAATATGTGTATATATATGTGTATACACACGTATACACACACACACACACATACATATACACATATATACACATACATATATATACATATGTGATTGTTTATTTCAAGTAACAAAAAAGTTTTAGTTAAGTATAATGCTGCAGTACATGGAGCTGAAAATCAGTTTATTAATTAATCTGTGAGAATAATGTGAATGTTGCAGTTCTGAATATAAGTATTTGACATGACAGTACAGATTGTTTTTCTATCAGACATTGATTTAAACAATCCACAACAATGCATTGATACAAACTTTTACTTCTGCACTTTCTTGACCTGAAATGGACTGTTTTGTGGCCTGTATGGAGACTCGGCGGCTGGTTTTGAAGAACTGCATCTTGCGTCCTGGACCACACAAAGGTTTCCAGGTGGTGTTCTCATGAAGTCTCTAGAGAAGAGAGGTTAACAAACTCTTCTTGTAATATAAGTTTACTCATGCGTTTCAACATTGTGAACTCAAGAATTCAGTACCAGAAAATTGTTCAAATTTTTCATATTCAAACAGCCTAAGAGAAAGAGATAGAGAGGAAGCAAGAAAGTGTCACTAAGGCTTTAAGGAAGCGTCATGTTCTAGTCACAGAGAATCAAAGGCACAGTAAACTGTCAATAACAGTTCATGTTGATTATTAATACAGCTGAAGTGAAGAGATGTGGAGACTGAGCACTCTTCTTGGTTACTGGTCTTAGCACAGCGCTTTGCCGTGCCGCATATTTTGGGCACACTTTCGACCCAGATTGGCCCCCTCCATCAGCAGGTCGGCCAGCCGGTCCAGACCCACGCAGACGGTGAGAGGGGCGATGAGGCCGTACAGACCCCCCAACATAATGCTCAAGGGCCAGCCGAGAACCAGCAGCACCAGCAGCCAGACGATGCCCCAGAAACACGAGCCACACGACATCCTCTGCTGCAGGAACACCAAACACAGCTTTTTAACATTTCATTCATGCACTACTCTTTTTTTCAAAGTCAGTGCATAAAATTTACCAAGCAGTGCTGCTCTCCAGAGGAAGAATTTGGGTTTTAATTAGGATGCAAACACACTCCTGCCTTCAGAATATTAATACATCACTGCAACAGTGTTTCAGCGCTAATGAGAGCAGTAATTAGGAGAGAGTGAGATCAGATACATCACTCCCTTAAAGGAACAGTTCACCCGGAAAAAGAAAATTTGCACAAATCTACACAAACTCATCTACATCTTGGACAGCCTGAGAGTGTTTCTTCATCAGATTTGGAGAAATGTAGCATTGCATCACTGGCTCAGCAATGGATGCTCTGCAGTGAATGGGTGCCGTCAGAATGAGAGTCCAAACAGCTGATAATAACATCACAATAATCCACAAGCAATGCACACCACTCCAGTCCATCAGTTAATGTCTTGTGAAGACAAACATACGAGCCCATAATCATGCTTCCTCTGGTAAAAAAGTGTTCTGGTCTGAATCAGGAGAGAAATCTTCACAGATCAAGCACCGTTTACAAGCCAAAACAGCTCTAAACAAATATGTGGCTGGATTTTGATATGGACTTTATCAGTAGAGGAAGCGTTATTATGGACTCTGGACTCATATTTTGTCCAGAAGCAATGGTTTTAAGTTAAAAATGTCTCGATGGATTTGTTTGTTACAAACACACAGCTTTTGTCTTTTGATGTTAACTGATGGACTGGAGTGGATTACTTGAGGATAATTGTGACGTGATGTGACATACGGCCAAGTATGGTAACCCATACTCGGAATTTGTGCTCTGCAATTAACCCATCCAAAGTGCACACACACAGCAGTGAAAATTAAAAAAAAAAAAATTGTCATTAATTTGCAGCAAACTTTGAGACTTTGGAATCATTTCAGTTGTTCACAGATACACTGAAATAGATTTAGGTTCAAAAGATTTATTTATCTTCACTTTAATGACTGAGCAAAAAGTGGCACATCTTACCGCACTCCCCTCATTTGGATATTTAACAGAGTAATGCTGTTTTTACACTTTTTTTTTTTTTTTTTTTTTACAGCAATGCCATTGAAAATGTGGGTTTCCAAAGGAAAAGAAAAAAACAACAGGGCATTTCATAATTCTGAAAGTATTTTGATTTACTTTTATGCACTAAAAGGTAGGTTTAATGGTATTTAAAAAAAGTTCATAAAATGACAAAATTGACAAACCAGAAGGCATGTGATCAGCGTGCGGTCTGTCTACTACAATAACTGCCAGTAAAAGCCACGGCTGGATTGAGGAAATCACACCATCAGTCTCAGCTGCTGTGTCGTACATTATGCTCTGGAGTGGCGCAATCTTGTGTGCTTTTGTTTCAAATGTCCTGCTATTAATGAGACTATTTACAAAACCCATTCTGCAAGCTGATGAAACACTACATCTAAAACACACTTTAAATCCGCATTAAAGGTTAAATCACATGTAGCTCATCCTGTTCTGTTACTGACCAAACACTGCTAGTCTTGAACTTCTGAAAATGAAAGCACTTACTGGAGCGACTGTTGAGTTGCGTAATAAATTCTTCTTGAAAGATCTGTTAATGTTTCCTGGAGTTCCTGCTGACAGACTCCAGAGACCCTGATGAAGCTGATGAAGAGTTTCCAGCAGTCAGTCACAGCTCTGGCAGCGCTCAGGACAGCTGGAGAAAGACGTCTTTCACGAGTTACACAACCAACACATTCATGTGATCTACACTCAGATATGTGCTCAAGTTCACCGTTCACAGGACAGGGATATTACCATCAGCTAAAACTAAAACCGTAAAAAAAAAAAATTTGTTAAAGTTGAAGTACTAAAAAAATCATTACTTAAAAAAAAAACATTAAAGCAAATAAAATTTAAATGTAAACTCATTTTATTTCTGGTAGTTGCTAAGGCAACATTTCTCATTTTAAGTTAAATTTACTAAAATAAACTTCTTATAAACTATATGTAAAAAAAATTTAAAAAAAATTACTAAAACTTTACAAATAAAATGAACATAAGATCTAATTCAAAATAATACAATAGTTGAACAATATTAAAATGACATTTGAATGACAGCATCTAATGGAAAACTGGCTATCGGGATACTAAATACGATTTTTAGGGGAAGAATATGGCGTGTTAGATAAATGAATAATAGGCATGACTTAAAGAGTGCATTTTTAATGAATTTTTATTACAAAAGTCCCCTTACAAAAGCTGAATGAACATTCAACACAATGTTCGTAAACGGTAATAATCTTAATCAACAAAAACATCTGTAGGTGAATGCGGTTCTCTAGGCCTCTCCTTCCTCATCACTGTCGCCGCTGTCGCTGTCTCTGCCTGGGTGTTCAGGCATTTTAGTATGATCCTGCTCTTCTTCATCATTCTGGTCCTCAGTCTTCGTCTGCTCCTCTTCCTCAGCGGCCGTCGGCTGCTGCTCTTCACTCTGACTCGGAGTCTCAGGACGCTCTTCATCGGCCTCCATGGGCTCCTCTGAATTCAGCAGCTGACGAGGAGGATCCAGGAGCTGCTGCTGCTGCAGTAAATCAAACATAACGTGTGAATCAAACCCTGCACCGTTTGAAAGAAAGGTTCCTTTGAGTTACAATGTTTGATGCATCTTAATTTTTCAGCATCTCATTGTTAACTTGCAGTGCATTCACCTGCATCTGTAATATTTTGTCCTCTTAATAAAACATGACTCATAAAATTAAATTAATTTTTTTTTTTTACTCATTTACTGCTTTGAAACACCAATGTCTATATTAACATTCTAAACACTAAAATGAGTATAAAAACTATATTTTGAAACTACTTTACAGTGCAATTAATAGAAAATTTGACAAATTATTTAAGCATAATCAATGACTATTTATGTTATACATTTAATTGGTCAGAACAAAAACAGCAGATGGGCTGAAAGAAAATGCAAATTCATTCTCTGGCAGTAAGAAATGCAGAAAGACAGCGGTTACCCCAGTTAGTTCTTTACACAAAGTTAGAAGCACTACTTTACTGGGCATCATACAGCACACAACATGCAGTTAAACCGTCTTTAAAGTCAGTTCCCTTCAGTTATGCATTACTGGATTTGCACAAATCATGTGAATGGAAATTCAATGTCAGAATGGCAAATAACTTGCTCTGCCTCTGACATGAGTTCCGTTAAAATCAAAACAAAATTATATCTATAACAATTACATTTTTGCTGAACTGCCAACTGAAAATTGAATCACACTGTACACTGACCCAAACCGGGCTCAAAACCCCCCATCAGGACCTTGCTTTATTCATGGCAGAACATTTTACAGCATTGAGAAACAGCTGCATCGCATGAAATTCAGCCAATGAAAGCGAAGCACCATATATATATAAAACACACATATATACACACATATATATTTATAATTTATATATATATATATATATATATATATATATATATATATATATATATATATATATATAGTGCTTAACCTTTAAAGAATGTGGTCTGATAATCTCAGGAGGTCAAACTAAATATCGTATGAGCTGCTTTATTTTCTATTGCAAATTTTGCAATATAATTACCAAAATTGGTCTGTTTGGGGTTTAAAACCAATCAAACATATCAAATCAAAATAAGACCGAATCACTCAGCAGGAGTTAACTGCAACACACTGGATCATTTATAGTCATATACAAGAGAGAAAACATCACATTTTTATTGCTTCAAGTCATGTGACACCAATTTGTGCTCTATTCAAGGATAGTTCCTCACATGTGCATCATACGTCAGAAACGTCTCTGCAAACATGAGCACACTTACTTGTCTGTGCTGCTGCATGCTCTGAATCATGTGCAGGTACATGTTGTAAACCAGGTTAGCCATCTCCGGCATGTCCTTGACCACCTGATCAGGCTGGGCGGATCGCTTCTCCGTCTGGATGGAGGGAGAGAGAGAGAGAAGAGGAGAGAGGCTTCAGCAGTTTTCCAGGAAATGAAAATTATCTTTCGCTCAGTCACAAGACTCAAATTTAAAACAATGTGCCAACATATAAGTTTTTTCCTGAGAGAGACAGAGAAAACTGACAGATACAATTCAAACCTAGTGATGATATAAAGATTAAATACACAAAAGCAGATGTCTCACCAAACACAAATAGCTTCAGTTACTGGTGTTATAAAGCTGCAGGAGACACTATGTCTTAGTTAGATGGCATCTATACAGCACAACAGTCAGGTTCAGGAACTAAACATTCCTTTCATTTTCTCCATAGAGAACAAAAACTTAGAAACCTTTAAAGACAGACCTACTGGGAGCTTTGTAGTTGTTTGATTGTATACGTTTTTGTTGAAGCTATCAGTACAGATTAGGGCTGTTATGATTGCTCAATTAAATTTGAGTACTCGATTATAAAATAAACAAAAAAAAACAGCAAAATAGCGGGAGCGACGCATTCCACAGAAGAGAATCCATGAAAAGCATTATTAGTCCATTTTCTAAGGCTGCACGAAATATTAAAACCATTTAAAAAGCATAATAAAGCATAGTGCCATTGTGAATATATGTGTTGCAATTTTATTATGAACTATATTATTACATTAGTATGTATTTTAACAGTTTTGTTCAATAAAACCATATGATTATTATTGCCTCATTGCTGTTATATATGTATTTTAAGTCAATTTTAAGTCTATAATTCGCTTAGGTCCATTTTCATTATCACAAAAAAAAAAAGATCCGATTAATTGATAAATCAGCAAAATAATTGACCAATTACTCAATTACAAAAACAATCGTTGCAACAGCCCTAGTATGGATTCTCTCAACTTATTTTTAAATCATTGTTTAACAGCTGAAATACTACATTACCCAGGATGCTGTACAGAAAATCACACCAATCAGCAAGTCATGGTGAACAAACCATGCCAAAAGAGCTTTGTAAGGAACACAAACTCATCAAGCACCACAAGTGATGCAATCGCTTCGCTATGCTGTCAAAATTCTTAAATATTCGTATATTTATGTATATTTTGCAGCAAACTTAAAATATAGCTAGATACAATAAACAACTTAGTAATTTAATATTTCTCGATCACTTTTTTCCATTTCCATAAAACAACAGCAAACACTGGTGGGGCTTTTACAAGCTGGAGGAATTTGATAGAAAGTTTGGGTTTCAATCGATACGGTGAAGCTAAACTCAAGTTTTCAGCACATATTAACTCTTTACTGTCAAACCCCAGATAAAATAGTAAGAATAACAAGTGTAAGATGAGTTTAAGTGTTTGCAAAAGCTGTTTGAAAATATGCTTTATTTTTGCAGTTCTGCTAGGTGACACCAGCAGTGCAGAAACGGCACAAATCACCTTTAACATTTTTTATTTTTTTTACACTTTTCTCTGGGAGGCACTAATATACTATTGCAACTAGGGATGGGTATCGTTAAGGTTTTAACGGTATTACTACTCTTACCGATACCGCTTATCGATCCGGTACTTTAACGGTATTCTTATCGGTACTTTTTGATATATATATGACAGATTAGTAGCTGAATTAACATTGCTTTATATTCTGAAATGCAAAATAAATATTTAATTAAATGAATATAGCCTAAAACATCAATTTGTAAATGCACCAGTGTGCAGGCATTTTTAGTGTTCTATATACATACGATAAGATACAGTAAGAACATGAACAAAGAAACAAAGTAAAAAAAAAAACTGACAAATACAAAACAAATATACAAATGAAATGAAATAAACAGTGCTTTCATTTTTCAATGAAGGTAACATGAATGTTCAAGTAATATTTACAAAATAAATCTAAAAGTAATCAAATGTAAATGAACACTGCATAGTTTTCACTGTATGTATTGATAGATTAATGCTTATTAAAGCTATACCGTTATTCAGATTAAGAGCTGTGAGTGATTTTCTCTTTGCATTTTGTTCTTTGATTAACATTGATGGTCCAAGCGCCAGTCTGTCACTTTAAGATAATATATTGACACACATCGGATTTTCTCCCAACAGTTCTGGTCCACTTAAGACATAAACGGTGTTTAAGTGAATACTCTCGTAGCCGGCCATTTTGACATATTTTGTGTGTATTTGATCGTTTGGACGCCCGAAGCTCAAACTGTAATTTGCCTGTCTGTTTTGGAGCGCGCTCCTCCGCTGCGCAGGCACGCATGCACACACACACACACACACACACACACACACACACACACACACACACATTTCAGCCTGGGAAACAGCGTCTCTTGTGCGGATGTTTCAACGTTTTAATATCAAACATGTCCCGCAATTTAGCAACAGTAAAGACAGCATTTTACAACAATCACCGATTGAGCTGATTCTGACGTTAAGTTTTGGTTAGGGAGAAACGAATGCGCACCGCTGTAAAGGATGGAAGTTGTGCTAGAAACGCGGCTATAATCATTAGAAGCCAAAATCGAAATAAAAAAATAAACTTAGCTTAATATAACAGCCACAGGCCTAAAGCGTAAGCAGATATTTAGTTATCTCATCATAATTAAACAGGGCTTTCATGTTGCGCGTGCTGAAGCTCCTCTGCGTGAGCGTGATCTCGCTTCTGAATTACGAATAGCAAAGATGTATAATAGACATATGTTTGAATATTATTGCACATAAAAACAGCTGGCAACTCTGGTGAGAGAAAATGAGCTAATTAATGTATATACTGTATATATAGCAACAATGAATCATGTATGTGTGTTTTCTTAATTTCTCCAGTACCGACAGCAGAACCGATAACGTCAGAGCTTATCGATACTCCGGTCTTTCATAATTTAGCCCCGAGACCGATTTAATACCGAGTTTCGGTACCCATCCCTAATTGCAACTGATTGATTTTTGAAACTATTGCAAAAATCCCAATTTCTCCAGCAAGCCGAGAGCCCAGACACAAGGCGAGTCCGGCTGTACTCACAGAGCGATAGTATTCATGGGGCCGGATGTGCAGCTGCAGAGGTCGAGCGGTCAGCTGGCTAAAGGCTGGCGTCAGCTCATAGCAGTTCTGGAAAAGAGACACTCGAGCAAATATGTAGAGGCCGAGCCTCGCACGAGACATGGCCACAACCAGACGCCGCACATCTCTGAGTAAAGAGGAAGGAGGGAGACAGAAAACATCAGTTACTTCCTAGAACATTTTTCATCAGATCTGTGTTATTTTAACATATTATTGTAGTTTTTGTTAATATTTTGAATTTGATTTGTCTTTTATATTTTATGTTTACACAGTCATTTTATTGTTTTTATAATTTTTGTTTTAACATGTCAATATAGAATTTATTTTTATTTATTAATTTTAGTTTTAGATATTGCAAAACTTTAAAATTAACATTTTATTTTATTTCAGTTAATATTGTAAAAAAAGTAACATTTTAGAAATGATTAATGAACTATTTAATTATGTGTAGCTAATATTTTAAACAATAGCTTTAAATATGCCTTAGTCAATTTAAAAAAGTGATTTGTTTTGTTCATGGTTATTAAGGTTATTAAGTAAAACCATAAAAACATTTTTCATAACTTAAACTAAAACAAATGTAATTTAATTTCAGCTAGTTTCCAAGGCAACGCATCTCAATCTCATTTAGTTTAACTTAATAAAATTGAAATAAAAATTATGGACATATTTAAAAACAACAAAAATTAATAAAAATGACAAAAAAAAAACAATTACTAAACCTTAAACTAAAAATAATATCAATCCAAAAAAAAAATAAAAAAAATCATCAATGATATCAAAACAACACTGATTTTACTACATTTAACCACATTTTTAAACCAGAATTAGCTGGTTTTAAATAAGTCACATTTGACATTTTAAAGTGGTTTTTGTTACTTTAAACTACATATTTGAATAATAATTAAACAGCCACAGGAAGTGCTCACCTCAAATGTCCTACGGCTCTGGTGCGGACCAGCGAGAGGATGATGTAATCGTTCTGTTGACCCTGGAACCTGTCCACTGTGGTCACCTACAAGACAAAGAGCAGTCTGTTATACAAGCGACTCGGGGCTCTTTTTACAGTTTAATAAGGGTTTATTTGAACTAAAGGTTTAGTGCTAGTTAGATTTGAACACTACTGTCTGATCAGATCTAGATTTCTGAAGTTATGGACTGTCACCTCATTGAAAGCATGATGAACGAAACTCTCATTCACATCTGAGTGTCAAAGGAGAGACCGTGTGTGTATCTCAGAATGTGATCAAGTCTACAGGACTCTTCCTTCAGCTCAGAAACTCAAACTCTGACTGAATGAATCATCAAATATCATCAACTCCATGATGAGAAAAATCACCCGAACTCAGCAACATTTCAACCACCAGTCAGATAAATTCTTTCATTTGTTACATTTCATATATTCACTCGTATCTTCAAGTTAAAAAATCTTTCTTTTAATCACACGGTGCTTTTGGGCCTCGTGGAAATTTACGCTCTTCAGCTGAAACTGGATCTGTGGACGACGTCCTACATGAACACACTTTTCTACTAAATCTGTGACAGCAATAATGTCAAGATGGAAGGAAGTTAATATTTGATTTTCTCCATTTGATTCGACATTTAAAACAAACAAGACTAATGCTAAATGGCATAATGCTGTACAATATTGAGATGATACCATGACCAGGAATGGCAAGAGCTGCTGTCTTTATTCAGAGGGTTATTCAGAGGGCTAAAGTACATTTACATTTAGCATTTAACAGACCCTTTTATCCAAAGCGACTTACAAATGAGAACAACAGAAAAATACGTAGTCTAAGTGCTGTTAGCATAACAGCACACATAGCAAGGGTTTTTATATTAAATAAAAGGAAAACAAGTAGATAGAATAGAAAAAGAATAGGGAACGCCATGGTCTTTTCTTTAAAATAAAAATAAGTCACAAGAATAGAGAATGTTAGTTAAGAGATTTTTTTTTTTTTTAAAGAAAACAAGTAGTTAAAACAGAATTAGAATAGAGAGTGCTAGAGTTAGAGGGTCAAATGAAGATGGAAGAGATGTGTTTTGAGACGTTTCTTGAAGATGGCTAAGGACTGCTCGGATTGAGTTGAGAGGTCATTCCACCAGAATGTAAAAAGTAGATGCAATGTTTGTCCAAAATAACTGAAGGGAAACATACACGGTTAAACAGAGCATAAACTTGCAAAAAAAACAAAACGTTAGCTCAACTAGTTAGACAGAACCAATTAACAGCAACATCTGCTAGTCACTCAAGTATTGGCTTGTCAAGCACTGAAAACGTGTTGAAATATGTCAGACCTACACGGTGCATTTGGTTCAAATTGAACACAAAGCCTGATTTTGTGCTGCACAGAAAGCAGTTGTAAAGCACAGTATTCCTGCTATGACTGTTTCAGCACATATGAGCATGTTCAAAGCCACCACAGAATCCTCCCCAAAACCAGCCCAGCAGTCTGTCTGGATCTGCTCCTGACATTACAGCAGAACGCAGAGACAGCCTAGCGTTTGATTTCCTGTGGCCGCGTGTTAAAACAGGCTGGCGTCTCATTATCATTCTCGGTGGCTGGATCTCTGCCTCTCAGCAGATGGTGTCCGATGTGAAATTCATCAGCGAGTCTCGAGGAGTGCGGACACGTGCTCTGTGCCCGCTCGATACATGACGCGCATACTCAAGCGAGACTGGCCCATTTCTGTACTGAAGAGATGTTAAATGCTAATAAGGGACTGAGCTGATCTCATCTTCAGCAGAGCAACCAGTTTAACCCCTGCAAATGAAAATGAGTCTTATGCACTACGCTATTAGAATTAATCAGCTGCATTCTTTAGGAGAGACTAATAATTTGACTATTATTATCAAAATACCTTTCATATCTTAAAGTTCAGCCAAAAACGAAAATTGTCATCATTTACTTGACCTCATGTTGTTTCAAACCTGTATGAATTTCATTCTTCTGTTGAACACAAAAGAAGATCTTTTGAAGAACGCTGGTAACCAAAATGTTGTGTTTAGCCTTTGACTTCCATAGTATTAAAAAAATATATAAAAATTGTATGAAATTCTACTCACCCTCATTTGTCATTGCTAGTGGTGCACAAAGCAGACAAATCAAATAAAAGTAGAGATAACCTAATAAAATCCTGCCCCAGTAAATCAAGTCATTTTACTTTTGAACAAGTAAAATGAAAGCACTTTATTTTAATCTTTACTTAACCCATTCAATCCCACCAGTCACAATAGTGACCGTAAAAAAGATTTTCATTAATAAAGCTCTAAAAACCTTACTGACTGATGTTTTAGTGCACTTCCTGCAAATATGGAAAAAATAAAGGGTCTCAATTAAATGTGCAGTTTCACATGATTAGTGCAATTTGTCACATGACCAGAGCAGTTTATTTCCTGTTTGCACCATGAGAAGATGATGACTGCACCAAAGCTCCAAAACGAAAGTATGTAACAAAGATGACAAAGATTTTTGGTACATATTATCTTTAAGGTGTCTAGTATTAATATATGAATTCACATATATTCAGTTTTGTTGTGTGGTCATAGAATGACCTGAACATGTTGATAGTCACAATAGTGACCGGTGATATAACAGTGAACTCAGGTATACAATAAATCCAATTGCAGTTGTTAGTGAAAATTACACTAAAATGTTGCAATGACAAAATATTGCACTAAATTAAAAATATACAATATTGATGTAATACTGGTAGCACTAATATAAAAAAATTGTTATATTTTACAAAAAAGTAACAATTTTGAAATGTGTTGATGGTTGTCTTTTATCTCAGTGTTCCTATCAATGTTGTATAAGGTTTTTTTTATGCATAATAGTAACCCTAGAATGTGATCAAAGAGTTTAAAATAACTGGGCTGAGATGTATAACAATTTTTATGAAATATGTTAATTCAGTACACACATTATCCCACCGGTCACAATTGTGACCGACCATAAAACTATTTTTCACACACTTTTCCAAAAATAATAATAAAAAAAATAAATTGATTATTTCAAAGGGTTACTAATGACACATCATTTGGATATTTTCATGTCTGGGAACAATTTGGGATTAAACGGGTTACGTATTAAATGTAAAAAGTACTGATCAATTAAATGTGTATTTCTAGGGGTGGAAAAGCCAACTTTGAATATCAAATTTATTTGTGCATTTTTATTAAAATAGAAGTATTTATTAAAATAATAATAATTACTAAGAAATTAAAACAAATGTATGTTAAGTATACAATCAAAAATCATGTAAAAAAGTGAACAAAGAAAAAAAAAAAAGCAAGTATTTTAAGAATCTGAAAGACAAGTGCATTGAGGGATTTTTCTCTTACTCTTACTGTAGTTATACATAGATTAGTGGATAAAGATATTGAAGACATTGGATATGTATTGATCTGCCCTTTTTACAGCAGGTTTAGTTCACAAATACAATTTTCATTTACAATAATTAATACTAAACTCTGATTATTAACTTTTCAGCTCTTGGTTCATTTTGAGTCAGTCATGAACGATTCACTGAACTCACTCTGCTCAGATTGAATCAGTGAGTTGACTCAAGAACAGCTGCAATTGAAACGGTCTAATTCACGAATGAATCATGAATCATGTGATTCAACAGGTTTACTGAAAAGAATCAGCTGGTTCATGATTTCAACATCACTAACGCTTCTCAGAGCTGGTGTTGATTTCTTCATGATATGGTTTTATGAAATGCTGTGGAGTCAAAAGTGCGACATTATGCTCTGAAATGTTGCAAAGTAAAAGTTTACCAAAATAAAAAACACTGATAAAGTACAGATACTTGACAAATGTACTCACGGAAAAATACCACTGGTCACTACAAACTCATGAGTTTTTTTTTTAATCAACTGAAAACATAAGGAGATGTTAGGAGACCTACGATATCAGGCTCAAAAAATGATCAATTTCAGAGTCTTATGAGGTCATATGATTCATGGACAAATTTTATGGCCCCATTAACTTCCAATGTATGAAGAGCAGCTCAGCACTGTTAAACTTCTCGTTTCTGTTCCACAAAGTAAATGATGACTGCTTTAAATTCAGTCTCTTCCAGTGAACCATAGAGAATTGTCTTGATTACGTCTCCTGGAGGCAATGAGATCGTTGTTCTGCAGTCTTGAATGCTCATAAACTAAACCTGTGCAAACGGCAGTGGTCTATTTATTTGGTTTGTACTCAGTCATGACTCTAATGAAATGGCTGACAGAAGCCACCGCGGGATCAATTTGCATTGTTGTACAATTCTGACAGACTGTTAGCAGCCAGTAGGACCTTTACACGCTTTAGTGAGTCCGTCTGCCAATCACCCTCAACAACAAGCTCCATCAGACCTGTCCACTGCTGCAAAAGAGGCAAAACAGTGAACGCTGGGCAGAAAATAAAAACTCATTTAGAGCACAGGACAAGCTGTTCACACACATTAATGCAGTTCACTCGGCCATGCACAGGGACACACATCAGCATCGTGGGTCTGAGGGTTAAATGCTCGCTTCTGAAGATAAAACATGAAATCATCGTATCAGCTGCTCTTACTTTACTGGGCTGTCCGAAGAAGGAGTTGCCGGCACATCTCTGGTTGATGACGTCTCGGATCAGGTGTTTCTGGCCGTTGTAGGTGGTCAGTATGCTGATGCGTTCAGCAGGATATCCCAGCAGACGCATGTACATGAACAGCGCCACCACATACTCGGCCTCCGCCAGATTCTGCAAACACACACATACATACACCGGTCACATGCATTCAGCAGGTCTCACCACAGTTCATAATGTCACTGCTGACAATATTTACATTATTACAAAATCAAACCGCTTAATATTTTGAGTCTTTTCAATGAATTTGATCTATTTCATGACATGAGTAAATGACAGAAGAAAGAGTATTTTTACGTTAGAGCTCAAGAGAAATCAAAACAGAAAGCAAGTAAAGAACGAAAGTGCATAAAACAGACTAGACTGATTGATTATCAATGTAAGCTGCTTCAAGAATCCCATGCACTTTTACTGGACAGCATATCAATATTGCAACTACCAGCTGATTTTTATGTGGTTGATTTTACTGCAGTATAAAGACAATGTAATAAGGACATTTACATAAACAGCTGTATTTGAATTAACACCTGAAACCATGCACGTTCAGCATATGTACACTTAGGGTTGCTCTAATAAATGTTCAGATGTGAATTCTGAACAGGTTTACAATGTAATAATGAACAAACACTGCACTCTGTTGTTTAAAAACCTTTAAAAAAACACTATACAACTACAGGAATAGTAAAACTGGAAAACCCAAACAGGAACATGCAAGTCTAATTTCTAACTACTTTCTAATTTGACTAAAAATCTTTGATCATTATGCAATACCATACCAGTGTTTGATGGCATAATGCTTTATTTAAAAGCATTTATTTAATTGTCAATAATCTTTACCAATTGCGAAGTATTACAAATAATCTAAAAAATTATGTGTAACTAAATTTAACCCTTCTCTTGACCTAATTTTACTATAAAAAAAGAAAAGGCTAAACCTTGAATTTGAATTTGTAGGTGGAACAGCTCTGAACTTAAACTTTATCTAACAGAGCACTGCTGACATAGCAACAGCTCCAGTAGGACACTAATAAGGGTACAAACCTACTAATAAGAGACGCTTCTTCAGCGGCTGCAAGCACTGACTGTGCAAACAATGTCCTTCCTATTGCTCTGTGAGAGGCTAATTCATATGGACCATTAGAGCTGCGCGTGTGTGTGTGTGTGTGTGTGTTTGTGTGTGTTGGCATGGATACTGTAATGAGGACAATTCCCTCCAGGACCCCAGTAAACAGTAGCGGGGCTCATGTGACTTGCACACTGAATGCCGTACGCTCATCACTTATGAACAATGCCGAGTTTCAGGAGCTTCAGCACAAACCTGCCAGGATTCTCAAAAAGCCATGTCATGAAAGTTAGGCCTCGTCTTTCCTCAACTTAACATAAGAGGATGTTACTTTTTTGGTATATAAGGATCATATTGAACATTTTTCCATGCCTTCAATTAAATCTTTGCTATTTTACCATTATCCAAACTGTCAATTGCAGACTAAGGAAATCCATCATAAAAATATTATTAACCAGAGAAAACAGACAACACGTTAATATTTATGGTGTGATTTCAATTGTACTGTATATACATATTTTGAAAAATAACTAGTGATGCACTAAAATGTTTTTTTTGTTTTATTTAATTTATTCATTTAGCCAAAAAAAACAACTACTAAATAATCGAATAACTAATAATCAAAATATTTAAATAATCAAATAAAAAAAATACACTCAAATAAAACTGGGTTTTATATCAATTTAAATAGCACAAAAGACACTTTTTTTATATCAACTTTTAATTATATAATTGTTTCTACACTTAGTTGTTAAAATATACAGATTTAAACGTTTACTGTAATACAACTTGTTTTCATGACATTTCATGAGTTCTCACAAATCAATATAAAAATGATAATAACTGAACATAACTTTTGTTATTGTGTCATTTCCAAATGATAAAAAAAGCCAAATTATTTATTTGTATTTAAGATAAATAAAATGCTAGCTATGAAATTAGCCTTTGTTAGACAAAAGATTCTGCCAATTCTTCCAAAATTGTATTTAATTTCCGCCACATAATGAATGACGATTTCTGAGGTGTTTTGGATATAACACTTGCTTCTGATGATTCAGGGAAGAAAGAAACGCTTGTGATGCATGTGTATGTCATATAACTGAGCTCACCTGATAAAAGTATGGGTTGGGTTCTGATTCACCCACGCCGTTGAAGTCCTCCACGTTAACGAGCTGGAAGTCGTAGGTGAATCCAGGGTTCGGTGCCTGGAACTCGGGCTGGAGCTGAACATGAGGGAGGTTCCCTAGCTGCTTATAGCGCCAGTTATACAGGTTACACAGACTGCCACACACACACAAGAGAGAGACAGAGTTAAAATAGAACACTTCACATCAAAAAGTGTATCTGAGGACAGAACATCTCTGAAACAGAGAGCCATCCAACTAAACAGCTTTTTAAAGCATCATATCTTATTTTACACAAAATGTTATATATGTTAGATATTTTTTTCCTTTGTATTTTTCTGATTATTAGAATGTTTATATACTATTACAGCATGTAATATTTTGAGCTTTGAGCTTTTATTTTTATACTTACACTGCAGAGTTCTTTTTAATTTAGGTTATGTTTTAGTAATTTTGTTAGGTAGTTTTGCCATTATTATTATTTTTTTTTATTGTGCTGTTTTTATCAGCTGTTTGGACTCTCATTCTGATGGCACCCATTCACTGCAGAGGATGCATTGATGAGACAGTGATGCAATGACATATTTCTCCAAATCTGATGAAGAAACAAACTCATCTAATGCAAGCAAGCCTATATGATTCTTTTGAGGCAGCTTTCAGCTTTCACACTAAACAAACCAATAATGACATCACATGGGTACGTATTACAAGCATCTTTCCAGTCTGAGAAATGGACTGACCTGGCCCGTGCTCTACCCTGGGCGTCCAGGTCTACAGTAGGGACACCCAGACGCACAAAGCGAGTAAAAAGTGACTGCTCCATGTTTGAATATTTCTGAAAGGCCATGTTCTTAATGACAGGAGGCAACTGATGATGATCACCAATCATAATCCAGCGTTTGAGTCGACTGTATCCGTCCTCTGGATTCTGCGTAACAGAGACAGAAATGTTTGTGTCAGTAAGGTTACGTTACAACTCCATGCATCACATTTGCTGAATGAAATCCAACACTTGATTCTTACTAATTTTGGTTCAAGCACGTCACACTTTCTCACTACATGTGATGTGCATTTTGTAGCATTTTTGCTTCCGACATCCATTTGTAAATAGTCCCTTTTATTACCAGAAAAACTGCCATAAGGACAAGATTGCTGTCTTCATCTAAGACAGATTGCAACTGTGTGTTAAATTTTCAGGTCCATTTTCACATTTCCTAATCGTGATTTCCACCTTTGCCGATTGTAAGTGATACATTTTGAACACTTTTTGTCAATAAAACAAAACCTTTGACATTTGACTGCTTTTGTTATTCTGACAAGTGTATTAAAGCTGACACATATCTATATATAATAATAAAATCTTCATTCTTTTATAATTATATAAAATTATAATTTATAACATTTTACAACCCCAAATCAGAAAAAGTTGGGACAGTATGGAAAACGCAAATAAAAAAAGAAAGTAGTGATTTCTAAATTTACTTTGACTTGTATTTTATTGCAGACAATATGAACACAAAATATTTCATGTTTTGTCTGGTCAACTTCATGTCATTTGTAAATATACATCCTTTCCTGTCATTCAGACCTGCAACACATTCCAAAAAAAGTTGGGACAGAAGCAATTTAGGGCTAGTAATGAGGTAAATTGGTTAAATAATGATGTGATTTGAAACAGTTGATGTCAACAGGTGATTGTAATTATGATTTGGTACAAAAGCAGCATCCAAGAAAGGTCTAGTCCTTTAGGAGCAAAGATGGGCCTAGGATCGCCAGTTTGCCAACAAATACGTGAGAAAATTATTGAAATGTTTAAAAACAATGTTCCTCAAAGAAAGATAGGAAGAGATTTGGATATTTCACCTTCAACAGTGCATAACATAATTAAAAGATTCAAGGAATCTGGAGGAATTTCAGTGCGTAAAGGACAAGGGCGCAAGCCTAAGCTGAACAACCGTGATCTCCGATCCCTCAGGCGGCACTGCATCAAGAATCGTCATTCATCTATAAGCGATATCACCACATGGGCTCAGGACTACTTTGGCAAACCTTTGTCAAGTACCACAATACGTAGTTACATCCACAAATGCCAGTTAAAACTGTACTGTGCCAAAAGGAAGCCCTATGTTAACAGTGTCCAGAAGCGCCGTCGACTTCTCTGGGATCGGAGGCATCTGGGATGGACCATCACACAGTGGAAACGTGTACTGTGGTCAGATGAATCAGTATTTCAGGTATTTTTTGGGAGGAATGGACGCCGTGTGCTCCGGACCAAAGAAGAAAAGGATCATCCAGACTGTTACCAGCAACAAGTCCAAAAGCCAGGGTCTGTCATGGTATGGGGTTGTGTCAGTGCCCTTGGCAAAGGTAACTTGCACTTCTGTGATGGCACCATTAATGCTGAAAAGTACATAGAGATTTTGGAGCACAATATGCTGCCTTCAAGACGACATCTTTTCCAGGGACGTCCATGCATATTTCAACAAGACAATGCAAAACCACATTCTGCACACATTACAAAGTCCTGGCTGCGGAGGAAGAGGGTACGGGTACTTGACTGGCCTGCCTGCAGTCCCGACCTGTCTCCAATAGAGAATGTGTGGCGCATTTTGAAGCGCAAAATGCGACAACGAAGACCCCGTACTGTTGCCCACCTTAAGACTTGTTTGCAGGAAGAATGGGACAAAATTACACCTGAAACACTTCATCACTTGGTGTCTTCAGTCCCTAAACGTCTTTTAAGTGTTGTGAAAAGGAATGGCAACATTACAAAGTGGTAAATGCTTTACTGTCCCAACTTTTTTTGGAATGTGTTGCAGGTCTGAATGACAGGAAAGGATGTATATTTACAAATGACGAAGTTGACCAGACAAAACATGAAATATTTTGTGTTCATATTGTCTGCAATGAAATACAAGTCAAAGTAAATTTAGAAATCACTACTTTCTTTTTTTATTTGCGTTTTCCATACTGCCCCAACTTTTTCTGATTTGGGGTTGTATATAATTACAACCCCAATTCCAGAGAAGTTGGGAGATTTTGTAAAATGCAATAAAATCAAGAATGTGTGATTTGTTCATTCTCTTTAACTTTTATTTAATTGACAAAATTACAAAAGAAAAGTTTTCCAAAGTACCAACGTAAATGTATTTTGTAAATATGAACAAATTTTGATGGCTGCAACGCACTCCAAAAAAGTTGGGACAGAGGCATGTTTAACACTGTCACATCAGCCTTCCTTTTAATTACAATGTTTCATTGTTTAGGAATTGCTGATACTAATTGTTAAAGTTCTGCAAGCTAAATTTTTATCCAGTCTTTCTTGATACAAGACTTCAGATGCTCAGCAGTCTGTGATTGTTGTGGTCTGATTCTCCTTTTCATGACTGGTCATACATTTTCAATATGAGACAGATCTGCTGGCCTGTCTAGCACATTCACTCTGTCTCTACGAAACCACACTGTTGTAGCACATGCAGAATGAGAGCTGGCATGGTCTTCAAAGACATCATCTTGATGGCAGTATATGTCTCTGTACAATCCCAGTATATGCCTCCATGTCAATAGTACCTTCACACATATGCCAGTGACCCATGCTGTTTGCTCTGCTGCACCCCCAAACCATGACAGACGTTTGCTTTTGCTTCTGTCGCTAATGAAAGTCTGGATGGTCCCTTTGGTCTTTGGGACTGAGAACTCGAAATACATTTTTCCCGGAAACAAGTTGAAATGTGGACTCATCTGAGTACAGCTCACATTTTCACTGTGTTTTTGACTATCTGAGATGAGCTCTGGCCCAGAGAACCCAGCAGCATCGCTGCATAGAATTGATGTGTAGCTTTCTTCTAGAGTAACACACATTCAAGTTGCATTTCTTGATGCAGCAGCAGACTGTGGTAAATGACAGTGGTTTTCTGAAGTACTCCTAAGCCCATGTGGCTATATTTAAAGCCGCAGCATGACAGTTTCTTATGCAATACCATCTGAGGGGTCAAAGGTCAAGCACATTCAACTGAGGTGTCCTGCCTTGACCTACATGTACTGTGATTTCTCTGGATTCCATGAATCTTTTCACAATATTATGTATGGTACTTGGTGAAAGACCTAAATTCTTTGCAATTCTGCATTGCGAAATATGATTTTTGATTTGTTTGACACTTCTCTTGTGAAATTTGGCACAAAGTGATGAGCCATGATCCAGGTTTGCTTGCAAAGACTGAGATGCTCCTTTTATACCCAAACATGATACCTTGACCTATTACCCGTTTCAAAACAGTTTAACGTGGATATTCTATAACCTTTTCACTTTTATTTTGCCTCTGTCCAAAAACAAAATTGGTTCATATTTACAAAACACATTTACGTTGGTCAGTGACAACTTGGAAATAGTGATAACAGTGATAACTTGGAAATATTTTCTTTGTAATTTTGTCAATTAAATAAAAGTTAGAGAATTAACAAAATCACAGATTCTTGATTTTATTGCATTTTACAAAACGTCCCAACTTCTCTGGAATTGGGGCTGTATATAAAAACTGTACATGGAGAGGTTTTAATTATACTTTTGAATTGATCAAATTAACATTTTTTGAAAATCAGCGAAAAAAAATTGCAGGGATGTGAAAGTGTATAAAACATGTCTTGATTAATGTTTAACTAGATTTTTATTATATATTAGATTGTAATTGGCAATAACGGCTGTTTGACTGAAATAAAAGTTCCCCTGAAAAATATAATATAATATACTATATTCAAACAAGATTTTAGGAGAAAGAGGGTTGTACCTGTAGCAGCAGTGGGATGAAGGTCTCAATCTCCAGAATTTGAGCTGCCTCCTCCATCAGGATATTATCATACTAGAGAAAGATCAGGTATGTGAATATTGAGACAGCGAACATTAATGTTAAGTGTAGACTAAAAGATTAATTTTAGTGAATCAGTTCATTCAGACCATTTTAAACAACCAGTTAAAACACTGATTCTCATTTGTTGTTATGTGCACTACATCAAAGGTTTGGACACATATTTCTTCACATATTTCATAGTAGTATAGCAAAAAAAAACAAAAAAAAAAACCTTGAAAAAAATATCAAATGATCATAAATGGGAAAGTGCTGACATCCTCTATGACACTGATACCTTGAAGCCCAGCTCCACCAGGTCGTGGCGTTTGAGGGCGGCGTGTGTGCAGGTCATGGCGATGATCTTGGCCTCTTTCACCAGCAGGTATTTGGATCGGTCCAGTCCGCTGCGCAACAGCTCAAACGCCCTGAACTCCTGCAGAAGAGAAGATGCGTTTATGATCACCTCACTGCAAAACCAAACATCATAAACGCAGCTACTCTAACTGAAATCATTATATATAAAAAATAAAAATAAAAAAAAAAAAAATAGTATATAAACCAGTTTTCTGGAGTAAAAACTGCAGGCAATGACTCCAAGAAATGTGAAAGGTAAAACATACAGCTGACAGTGTTTCTGTCACTTTTCCCTGCAGAATGATAATCTTTAGCAGCAAGAAAATAGATTTTAGCAGCAACAACAAAAAAGCTCACTTTTAATCACAGTCCAAATTGAGCAAAAACATGCCATTTGGTGCAATTATTTTATATGACCAAACAGTAAGATGAAATTGTGAAGCTTGTAATGCAAATCAATGTGATATTTATGTGATATCTAAAATGATATAAATATCAGTCATCACCCAATATCTCCAATTATATGTATTTTTTGGCTTTATTTGGTAAAAATCTGCATATCAAATATGACAATAGGCCTTATAGGGTTAAATGTGAGAGTCATTACAATATTTTAAATGACTATGAATTTCACAAGGTGAGGTTGGTGTTTAAACGTCTAGCAGCGGAGATGGTGTTTCTTTCTACTTCCTGTCATTTGTCAGAAACAGCATCTCTGGTTTCTTCTCAGCATGGGCGGCACACGCAAATATTGAGTATCTGTTTCTGTTCAATCTGTGCAGTGAAGAGAGGTTAACCCAGCTGGATATTTTCAGGACCGCATCCACTGGGAAATGAATATTTGATGCCCTTCTGCATTAATATTAATCCCATCAAAGCATTCAATATTGATAACCCCGAGTCTTCAGCAGTGACGCTTGAGAGACAGCGATGCCCAGGCAGACAGACCCAAACACAGCCAGATAAACACACACACAGCAGCACTGTGGCTCTGACGCACAACTTTATTACAGGAGCGTGTCTTTGTTGTCAGCAGATGAACAAAGGATGAAAGGATGAGTAATCATCATCAAAGAAAGGGGTATGCCAGAATAATGGGCTTTAAAAAGAGGAGGGAGATTATTATTGATGGTTTCTCTTCATGGATGAACAGACTTATAACAAGCTCTGATCAGAACACACGCACAAACTAGAGGTCGACCGATAGTGGACTTTACCGATAGCTAGGTCGGATCGCACTGGCCTATACAGATTAATCAACCGATAGATTTTTAAATGGATACTCAGTGAAAGTTAAAATAATGCTTTACAATTACTATTGACTATTAAAAAAAAAGTACTGAACCATACTTTGTAAATGAATAAAAATATTAATATTAATTATAATATTGATCATTAAGTTAGTTAATAGTTTCTTAATGAATCTTAATGTTACAAATGAACTCTTATTGTAAAGCGTTACCATTTCATTTCAGCAGTCATGCTTAGAGATGGCCATCTTTAAATATCGACACAAAGGCCATAGCATTTAAATTACATAAATATGGATATTGTATGTATACTCACACTTTATTTGCTCCTGTTTAAGAACAATTGATAATTATCTGATCAAAATAAAATATGTTAGCCACACACTGGGCAAAAGCGCAGCGTCTAGGAGAACTGAACTCACAGGTATCACATCAGACGCATCACGTTCAATTCAAGCGCCGGTCTAAAACAGTTTATTTTATGGACATAAGTTTACTTCAAGAATGACAAAGACAAATGTTTTGCTGAAAAATGCACAATACACAATTTTACAGCCTAGGGTGAAGTCATTATGCACATTAACAATGATTTGTTGTCAAAACAAATCGCGTGTCAAAACAAACAGCATGAGGGGTCAGTGATTTCCGCCTCTAGAGGCCGCTCTCGCTCTCACACAGTATAATGACAGCAGACTCTTCTCAGCCGCTCCAGCAACGGACGCATCCCTGAAAACTATCGGCATGGATTTTTGCCAATAGTTCCAGCAATCAACTATCTGTGCCGATTAATCGGCAAAACCCCTCAATTGGTCAACCTCTAGTGCAAACTATATTTACTATCAGCCATGTTGGGCATTTTGAAATGTATTTTACAAATGCATTGGTGTATCATGAGGAAACTAGAGGCACCATGGCTTATCTGAAAGGTCTGAAGTTTTGAACCACCAATTATGATTAATGTAGCCTATTTTCATGAGCCTGGTCTCCTCCTTTTTACTGGTAAATCACCAAACATGCTACAGTCTGCCACAGTGCCCGTATGCCATTCAGAATTTCACCAAAAGCAGACTTTCAAACTCCTCCTACATTATTTATCGCATTTTCACCAACACATTTTTTTTATTAATTTAATCACATTTGCACCAAATTTGGGGTAATTATCTTCAGATTATTATATTTTTAAAAGACAGATTACAGAATTGACTGAAGTTTTAAAAAGTATTGATAACCAATTGTTTATCGTCAACAAATCTGATGGGAACTGATGGGAAAAAAAGACCTCGCACATTGGCATGAAACTTTGCACGTAACAATTCACTGACAAAATGATAGTAGTTTTGTGACAGAGAAACCTATTAGTAAAAAGTAATGAACAATTTTTTTTTTTTTTTTTGGTAAAATGATCACTGATGATGCAATGTATTAAATCTACTCGACCTGCTGCACTGTACTTGCCCAGTAACTGCTGCTTGCAACTATAGATTTTTATTAGGGGTGTCAAAGTTAACGCGTTAACGCATGTGATTAATCAAAAAATTAACGCGTTAATATTTTTTTTACGCGAATTAATCGTTTGATAAGGTTCGACCCCAACTTCTTCCCGTCATCGCAGCGCAGAATGTTATCTATCAGTGTGTGATGAGGATACAGCGAACAGTGTTGCCAGGGTAGCGGCTGTGGCACAAGCTGTTTTTATACAGTCTATGGGCACAAGTGGCCGTGGGCTATTTTGAAAATACAGTCGCGGGAAAAATTACAGAGCCGAGGGTTGCAGTTTTTTGGAACGTATACTTGGCAACTTCAGAACGGAGAGGCGGTTGTAACATCACAAACAACGTGAGTTTCAGCTAGAGCATAAGTTACAACACAGCAGAAATAAACATGACAACAGCCACTATAGATTATATAAGATAATAAACACACGATTACGATAGGATATGGTTTCTATGTGATTTTCTTGAGATGAATGTGTAACTTACATCTGTAATGCTCATTTTTGCAGGGATATAAAAGGCTATAAAAAGCATATTTTAACAACAGTAAACAACCAAATTCCACATGTGATCGCAAAAGGAAGTTATTACAAACACTCGATGGTGGTTTGAAGTGAGTTCTGAGTAAAAGTGTACTATTAATCTCATAAATTGTCTTATGAAGCATGATGCTAATGTTAGCTTTAATGCACCTGCATAACAGGTCCAATTCTTCATAATGCATTGTCATAATACTTCACGTAAGGTCGCAAGAAAATGTTTTGTTGTATTTATTTAGAAATACTTTTGATAATAGTTGGGTAAATGTACACTGGGATTGAAGCGATGTGGCTTGGTAAACGTTTTATTGCCAGTATAAAAGCTGATGATGGCTGAATAAAAACAAATGAATAATGATAAAAGAATAATAAGGATTATGTCTCATACCTGGCGGAAGTGTGAAAGGTTATGTTTCCTTAAACTAGTTTGTCATGTATTTGTTTATTTCAACACATTTACAGGTAAATCCTAGTATTTTAAATTTGTGATTAATCATGATTAATCACAGTCCATGACTGTGAATAAAGCAATTAAGTTTTTTAATCGATTGACAGCTCTAATTTTTATAAAGATTTTTCCCACATTGTTTTTTATACTGTACTATTTGGCTATCTTATCTATTTCAGATAAACCTGACCCTACCTAAAAGGTGCTAAAATAAACAACAACAAAAAAAACACTTTTGTTGCTGTGCTTTTCTTTTTCTATGCAGACTTATCTTTAGCAGAACAAGCTGCAAAGTGGACAAGACTTTATGCCAGCAGTAAAAGGTATGACTGTGTTCATTTGAGCAATTGTATTAAAAAAAAATATGCCCATAACAGGCCAAATACACATGGTCATACATATTAATGTATATGTAATGTTTATGTAAATTTTTTATGCTTTTAAGAGATGTCTCTTTTGCTCACCAAGGCTGCATTTATTTGATCAAACACCATAAAAATAGTAATATTCAAATAACTTTTCTGTGGGAATATATTATAAATTTAATTTATTTCTGTGATCAAAGCTGTATTTTCAGCATCATTACTCCAGTCTTCAGTGTCACATGATCTTCAGAAATCATTTGAATATGCTGATTTGCTGCTCAAGACATTTTTCTGATTATTATCAATGTTGAAAACAGTTGTGCTGCACAATATTTTTGTGGAAACTGTAAAATTTAATTTTTCAGGATTCACAGATGAATAGAAAGTTCAAAAGAACAGCATTTATTTGAAACAAATCTTTTGATCAATACAATGCGTCCTTGCTGAAAAAAGTTGTTGACCCCAAACTTGAATGGTGGCGTTGATAAATATACAGAGTAGGACAAATATCTACCATAATTAACAACCCAATTTCAGCCCTACCTCCAGCTGGGTGAAGATCTTGCGGATGTGGCGGTAGCAACCCTCAGCGATGTCCATGTTCTCCTGATAGGACTGGCCTTTGAACACCGGCTGAGGAGCGTTGGAGAAGTACTTGTGGAAGGGGAAGTGTGACGCCACGTCCTCCGTCTTCACCTCTCGGCCGGGTTTTGGCTTCACTTTACTCATGTATTCCTCCCAGCGTGACATTACCTACAATACCCGAGACAGACAGACAGGATCAGCGCCTGGGGATTTCATGGGCAGAACTCATTAAGAGCACTTCACTGGACACACAGCCTCGTCACAATCCACACTTAATTAATGGTTGACTGTAATCTGTGATCTGAGCTAATGGTCCGTACAGATCCCCCGAGGTGCTGATATGAATCTGCTGGCCACAGCATGATGGATCGAACCGCAGCGAGAGATAAGAGCAAAACAAATGAAAGCAGACCTGTGTGAACCTCAGCTCAGAGTCACATGTCAACACTGTGCTCCAGACCAGCGGTTCTCATTAGTGATGCACCATAATGCAATCAAAATTGAAAAGTTTTTATTTAGCTGGAAACAGAAACCGAAATTTTTATAGTCATTTAATTCATCGAATTTAATAAAATCGACACTCAAATAAAAACTTAGTTGCATATTTATATAGCATTTAAATTGCACGAAGCAGTTTTTATATAAACTTTGTAAATAAACTTCTACTTCAATCCATTGCTGAAATATACATGTTTATACGGTGGTTGTAATTCAAATTTGTTTTCATCACAGATTTTTTCAAACATGCATTAATAAAGATGACAGGTTAAGTAAAAATATGAATATGTATGAAAATGTAATACAGTGCAATGAGGTTTGTTATAAAACTGACAGAGTTTGAAAGCTTAGAGTACGTTTTATATTAGTAGCAGGATTGTAAAATGAATAGATGTGATTATGATCATTTGATAAAATGAAGAGAGCGTGCTGTAGTTATGGATCATTTTACTTTGTTGGTTGTTTCAAATCCCGTCACGGAGACCGCTGAACGTGTCTCTTTAAATGGTTTCATGGTGCTCATCGTTGCATTTTAAAACAAATCGCAATGTTTGAAATTGACATTATCGGCATTTAAAATAAAATGATCCTGAGCGTAACTTTCATTTCTTCCACCGGCGGTGCTACGGCAAAACACACTGCTGCTCACATGAAACATTTTAATGTGTGTATGACACAAGTGAGGTACAATGCTGTGTATATAAGAGAAATAATGTGTTAGCAGGCAAATGTTACATCATGACCATGCTTTTGCATTCATGCTGTTTGATACATTTAAAGCCATACACGGCTTTGTGTTCTGTTTTGCCGGTTGGTCACGAATTTCCACGACTTTAATAATATTTATGGTTTCTTTTCCCAAATCATCACCGTCTCACCCTCTGATTTTTAGGGATGCAACGATACCATTTTTTCAGATCCGATCTAGAAAATTAAGTTTGTTTTTTTTAAATCACTGTAGAATTTCTATACTTGTGTGTTGACCTGATCGTCACTCTTTTGTGTTAAACTCAATCTACTAAATATAGACAACTTTATTTTAATGAAAAATAAATAAAAAAATATATAAATCAATCTATGACAAAAATACTATTATAAACTAGGTTAGTGGATAATTTAGCAGCAAAATTTATTCTACAAAAAGTATGAGTGCACAATTTTATAAAATCTAAACATTTAGTGAAATAATTTTAGTGAAATAACATTATTTAGTGGGGAACAAATAAAAGTGAATATGTGAAGGACTAAATCTGGTAAAATGTTACACATTGCTCTTTGTATTGTTGTAAAATACATTAATGAAAACAAGTAAATGTATTTATATATAAACTACAAAATTAAAAAGACATTTCTTTTAAATATATAGCACAGTATTGAAGGTAGCAACATAGATAGGAGCCCTATCTATCATATTTGCCTCCATTACTGTGCTATACATTAGATTATTAATAGCCTTTGTTCTGTCCTATCATAGGACAGAACAAGAAACGCTATAGATAATCTTTCATTGTGCAAAAGTATTATAATACGAACAGCTCCAATAGAGAGCGGCACAAAGCACTTATGCGCATCCCATGCGCAGAATGATGCTCTTGAAGCAACACAGAGTCACAGCACTGTAGAGATTACAGAGGTTCAATGCACAAAGGAAAGAGATATTGATGCGTAGTTTATTAAATCTGTGCGTTAGTTTATTGAGCCTTTTCTTTCAACAGTTTTAAATTTCTGGTACTGTGCGCTCTTGGAGAGTTTCATCATCTTGACTTCTGTTTTATTTGCAGGAAACAAATCATGCAGTAGCAGTGAGGCACAGCTTAACATCCCTTTTTTGGTATTTAAACGTTTTTGAATAAGAATTCTCTCTATTGTAAAATCAACCAATTAATTTAACAGACGTTTGAAAGCAGATGTTTGAGCTACCATCTTCCTTTGTACAGAAATGACAGTCAAAGAGAAGCAGATGCATGAAGCAGATCCTGTTCACATGTGTGTGTGTGTGTGTTTGAGTACCTGGTAGAGGTAGAAGTGTCCAGCAGTCTCACAGGTGTAGGAGACGTCACCAGGAACATCTAGACTCTCCTGCAGACGCGCCACCTCCCGCAGGAGCTCCAGACGGCGAGACAGAACATAGTTCACTCTTCCATACCTGACACAGACGAGATGACAGTTCATACTCAACACTACCACATCTCAGAGAAGACCATCCTGCCGGGACAGAAACTTGTTTGCTAACTCTGTATCAGGGCTTCATGCTTCATTTTTCCCCAAGAAACACATGTGCTCCTAATTTGAGGAGCAATTTAGGAACACACACACAAAAAATAACTTATTGAATAATGTGTTTTATAAAGGGATGTCAGGAGATATTCAGGGTGCCTTCACACTTGTCATGTTTGGTTTGACTTGAACTTGAAAAGTTTTCAACTTCTGCAGCCAGCAACGCCAGTGACGCAACGCAAAAACCCACAATTCAGTTCGGCAATTCTTGCGTTGACGGCGACGCCCTGTGTGAATGTACCGCTATTGTTTGGGGTGTTCGGTAAGTTCCGCCATGAAATATACGTCATTCAACCCGACCAATCAGATTGTGAACGCATCGCTACGCTTTTAGGTTCGGTATCTTTAGGTTCACTGTCAAAAATGCCAGTGTGAACGCTAAGCGGACCAAGACCAAATGTATTGTTTTATTTTTTTGAGGGGGGGGGCCTGGAACAAACTAACCAAGAGAACCTAACTACAAGTGTGAACGCACCCTTACAAGCTAAATTATAAAATTTACTAGACTACAAAAAAAAACATCTACAACATTAAAACAAACCAATAAATAAATCAGTTTTTTTATTAACACTTTTTTTTATATTATATTTTATATTATATTTTATAGTTTGCACATGTATTTTAGTCATAATTGCAAGTGACGCTCACACTGTTGAGCCCCGTTGATTCTTCCTCGATCTTTTCACCACCCTAGTGTGACTGTAGTGAAAACTCAGTTTCAATTGAGGATTCAAGTGTTTTTGAAATTAATTTTATATGCAGGTACTGGCGGATATAAGAGGATGAGAGTCTGTACTGCACATGGTATCAAACATTAATGCTGTGTTACGTGGAAACAAGCACAAACAAATACACCATATTTATTATTAACTACATCTGATGTTCAAACATTAACGCTAGAAAGCAGCACGTCTGAAGTCACCTCCTTTGGTTGAATCACTCAGGTTTGTTTTCTACTGCATTCTAGTTTAATGCGGACAATTCATTCAGCAGTTGCTTTGATAATGTTTCACTGGAGCAATTCATCTGTGAATCAGACTATACAGTAGTTATGCTGTATGTTTGTTACTCTCTACAAGCAATTAAGAGAAGTGTTTAGTCCATCTCTTTCATTACATTCAATTCAGATGGAAACTCAACTCTTGGCACTGTAGATTCAGAATACTGGTGAAGGAGGTTTATTTTTTTTTGTTGCTAAACTGTACGATTCATCAGAGCAGCAGCTGCTCCACACAGACAGGAACAGCACAAGCTTTCACACACATTACTATAATTGATAGTTATTCTGAGGAGCGTATTATTCACTTAACCTGTTTTTTATGTATTAAATAAGTCTGTTAAAGAAAACTTCCTTGCGTGCAATTTAAATGTTCATATCAGCTCGGTTTCATTTGAGAGTTTATTATATCTGAAGTATAGCAATTTAATCTAACAGTTTGGCTTCTGTTGTTAATTTTAACCTTTAATATTACACCAATGTAGCAAATGTGTTTCCTGTATATTATAGCATTGGTTAAAAGAGACATTTTCTTGAGAAAAATGGACACACCAGAAATATTAAATAAATAGTGCACTTCCAAGTATAACCAGCACTTGCCATTGTTGGGCCTAATTTATGTTGGACTCATGGACATTTGAATTACTGATAAATGCCTTTTAATTATTGCAACTTTATTTTGGTAATTTTTTTATTTGTAAATTTAACTTATGAAGAAAATGTTTGAACAAATTGTTGGAAAATTAGTTATAGTTGCTATTTATAGCTATGGTTATGATTTATTGACAAATTAACCAAATAATTAATCAATGAATAAAAAATAATCAGATTTACCAGGGGGAAAAATAAAATGTTAAAATTAATGGACTAAACAGAAAAATAATTGAAAGAAAAAAAAAAGATTAATAGTAGGGATGCACAATATTATCAGACCGATATCGGAATTGGCCGATAATGGCTTATGTAAATATCGACATCGGCCCGATATGAAAAAATATGCCGATATGTCTTGCTGATAAGAGGATTAACTCACATGTGCTCAGGGTGTACTAGCGATTAGATCACGCCAGCAGTGTGGTCTTGAAGCAAAAGATTCACTGTTTTGGATCACTGCATTTAATTTAAGAATGCTTGTACAAGATGGTGCGTTCGGTGTGTGATAGAGTCAACTGTTTCTAGCGCGTGCAGTAGCAGCAGCGGCAGCCTTCCCCGGTCCTAATGGTAATGTGTTGTATTACATTACAATTCTACAGCATACTGTCATGCACATTCTTTTATATTTTATTCTTTATATCTTATTTTTTATTCATTTTATTTTATGTATACTTCCCTTGTGTTGTATTTTTCAATATTTGCACTGTCCATGGAGCGGACCCGACTCATTTCACTGCTGGTTATACAATCTCTGTATAGTCATGTATGTGACAAATAAAACTTGTAACTATTAATGCCTCGTTTCCACTGAGTGGTACGGTACAGTACAGTTCGATTCGGTATGGGTAACCCTGATAAGGCTTGCGTTTCCACTGCCAACAGTACCCTTTACTTGATAGGCGTGGTGTATGCCGGAAAGTAGCGATCGACAATAAAGCGCGACAATAAGCACAACTCTGCCTCTTTTATGTCAGTTTTAATGAACAATAATAGCCATAATAAAAGTATAAGTACAAAGTATAAGAGGCTTATATAAGAGGAAATAAAGACAAAAGCAAACAGTTCAGTCAAACATTTGCTACAAAGTCAGTGCTGTAAGTTACTACGGTAAAGTTCAAAATAAAAAGTTAAACTTTGTGCTCAGTCAAAACGATATGAACAAATAATATATTCAGGAAACCATGAATGCCTGTTAAATATACACAAAACAAACTGATTCTCGTTTGATCACTACAGAGACATCAGAGCTAGCGGCAAATGTTGGAAGGAATAGCCGAGCGTAAGCTGCTCGAGGCGGATACATGAGCACTGATCGCCTGGAGCTCCGAAATCGGCATAGCAAATTTTCAAATAGGCGCTATATCTTTATAAATAAACTGCAGATTTGAGTTTTAAACATACATTCTCGCCTGAAAAACTCTTAAAACTACATTTAATGACAGAATAACAGTAATATTTTGAAAATTACGCAGGTTTTTGGGCAATGACGTTTCACAAGTCCACAAGAACAGACAAGAACACACATTGAGAAATGGTTATTGTCTGTGTGAAAATATAAAAGTATAAAATACACTGTTATTTTTTTTTTGTGCGTGTTTGCGCACTCTGATATAATAAGCTGAACACAGCAGAGAGGAACGAGTGAAGGAGAAGCTTTAACCCCTTGTATCACGCACAAGTGACGATTCTAGTAAACCAATTAACTTCTGCAGTGAGTTTAGCTCCACCCTTTGCTGTGCTAGGTACCCCAACAAAAGTGTACCAAAAAAGTGGTACGGTATGGTTCGCTATTTTGGTACCATTCACAACTTCTGACAATGGAAACGGACATAATTGCGTACCGTACTGTACCGAACAGCTCAGTGGAAACGAGCCATTACATAGGGGGTCGCTGTTGTAACAATGAAAGAAAAATACACAAATATCACTAAGAAACTTGTGTTTCTGAATAAAGCAGCATCAATGTCATAAAATCATGTATATGTTTTGATTTAAAGGTCAGAAGCTATAGCTTACATGAATATAAAAAAATAAAAAAAAGTTCACAAACATGCCACTTGTGTAATGTTTATTTTTTTTAAATGAAATATGAGCTCTAAATGATTTTCAGAATTTTTACAACTCTTTTGCCTTAGACCATCTACAAATGTTAAATCTTAAAATAATATTTTAAGGTTACCACTGCATCATTAAAAATAAAAGTAAAAAAAAAAAAATGCAGCAATTGATATATAGTTGATTTATAATTATTTTCAAAGCTTTCAATGTACTGTCATTATAAAATAACTTAATTATTGTTTATTTAATACTAACAAATACGTTTTTGTTAAAAACTAACCAAAATTAAAAATAGTTTGTTTATAATTTCCGCACAGGAGAGACTTGGTGCTTCCAAACAAAAGGAAATATATCAGTATCGGCCAAAATGAGTTGAAAAATATCGGCATATCGGTTATCGGCAAAAATCCAATATCTCAATCAATAATCAAAACATCAAGGAAAAATGAGTCCTTGTGATAAGTCTACAGTAAATCAGAACTGATTTGGCCCATGCAACTTGTGTGCTGCTGTTAAATGTGCGTGTGTGTATGTGTGTGTGTGTGTGTGTGAGAGAGAGAGAGAAAGCTGCACCTGCTGAAATCTTTCTCAGTCTCCAGTTCTTCTTCTCCATGTCCCATACGCAGAAGGTGACGCTCATCAATGTCTAATGCCATAATCTTCTCAAACAGCTGGTTCAGAGCCTGAACAAGACAAACACACACTTAAGCCCATTTCACACTGCACGTTGGTCCCGGAAAATTGCCAGAAAATTGCCGGAGTGCCTTCTGTGTGAACGCAAACACGTCCCGGGATTAATTCCAGGATTGATCCCGGGTTGGGGACCTAGTAACATTGCCGGGTTCAGTCCCGGAACGAGCGCTGTGTGAACAAAAGCCGGATCAATGCCGTAAAGGGTGTGTCGTAGTGATGACGCACTTTATCGTTCGACTGTTTTACTGGGTGTTTTGAAGGCAGATCAACATTCACACGACGAAAAATGTGTAAACTGGAATGAAGCAGCGATCAGGGAGCTCCTCACTATCTGCGCTGAAGCTGAAATCGTTCGCCAGTTTAGTGAAATGGTGCGTGGCGCATTATACACGTCACATGAAATGTCACGTGTCTTTTACGGGATCTTTACGGGTTGTGTGTGAATGCACGCACAGATTCCAGAAAATCACTGGCAGTGTGAATGAACCAAAATCAGACCATCCTGGGACAAATCACGGGACACATTTTCCGTGTATTTTCCGGAATGGCTGTGTGAAAGAGGCTATATTAAAAAAAATAGACATACAGTAAAGAACAGTTTCAAGAATCATTTTTTTAAGTCCCTATAATTTCTCACAGATGTTGAGTTTGGTTTAATGGTCATGATTTACCAGTTCAAGTGACAGATTTGTGATCCTAACTGAAGCATTTCTTTAGTAACGATGCTGTGTGTGTACCTGATTCGAGTGTGTGACGATAAGCGTCCTCTGCTCAGGGAAGTTGTGGTACAGGTTGGAGATGATCTGAACAGCCACGTCTGTTTTTCCTGTGCCGGGAGGACCAACAACCTACAGCAAAGAGAAAGAGCACGATAAACACGGAGAGACTGAAAGACACTCATTACAGATTGAAGACCAGCTAAAGCACTGAAAGTAAAATCAGTAACTGCAGTGAGAGACGAATATCTTTCTCATTATTGGCTGGGAGGAAAATAAGTCATGAGGCAAAGCAAAAGAACAGGAAAAATAGAAATAAATAAATAAAATAAGCATATAGTCAAACCAGAATTTATTCAGACACCTTCAACATTTCTCACATTATCACAGTTTATTCGCTATAGTTTAGAAAATGGTAAAATATGACAAGAACTCAGAGCTAAACTGTCAGAACAAACTCATCTTGATAATGTCAGATAACTTTGATAGAAAGGTATGTAATGAATTCGGTTGAATAGCTGTCAGCTGTTAAATTTAAGTCCACAATTAGATAATACCAATTTAGGTCAACCAATCACCAAGCAATGTGTCATTTTGTTCAGTCTGTGGTGTAAAAAGGTTGCATTAGCAATTACAGAAGAAAAAAAACGCTTAAGCAAAACATGGTCAGGTCAAAGTGTCTGAATAATTATCGGGTTTAATATTTTTGGGTATTATATGGGTATAATGTGTCACAGTTTACTTTATTTTGCTATCCTCACTTACATAAAGTGTCCAGCACTCACTTTATTTATATATATATATATATATATATATATATATATATATATATATATATATATATATATATATATATATATATATATATATATATATATATATATATATATATATATATATATATATATATATATATATATACACACACACTAGGGTTGTCACGGTACCAAAATTTCAGTATTCGGTACCAATACCAGTGAAAATCCACGGTTCTATGTGCTAATTAAAAAACACATTTTTATTAATAAAGTTAAACAAAAATTAACTGCACAAAAACCAATGCCACTTTTTATGCTTATTTAAAATTATTTCAAGTTTTTCCACAATTAATAAAAGTATGAAAAAAAGTAAACAAGTTCCACTCAAAAGTTTGTCATATTTCTGCTGCCGCTGAAAAACATCTGTAAACTGTCTGTTTTAGGGTTTGCTGGTGTTTTATGATCTTCCTGCAGCTGTAAAAGGAAAATATAATATTAGTAAAGCAGTGGACTGAGTCTGACCAAATACACCATTAGATCATTGACTCCAGCTAAAATATAACATTTCAGTAAATAACAATCCTCAGCTTTTATAATACATTTAGATAAGATTATATATTTTAAGACAAGTGCATATCAAATAGATGGAAACTGTAGTATTAAAAACACTTTACAATAAGATTACATTTTTTAGATATCACATAAACAATAGTTATATAGTGCAATTCTTCTTCTTAGGGTTAATTTCAAAATTTACAAATACATAAAAATCAATCAATCAAAGTTCAATCTGTTAAAATTATTTAATGCACAATGAACAATGATCAAGTGTTTGTATTAAATAACATTCACAAACATTAATTGTTGTAAAAATATATTGTTCACTCACTGTAAGTTGATGTTAGATAATAACATGAAGTCATTGTAAAGTCTATACAGGAGATAAAAATTGACTGTACTTTCATTTAATACAAACTGTGTACATATTCAATTTTAAAGGGCTTTTAAAACTGCTAGTTATCCAGCCAGGAATAACAACTAGCAACTAACTAGCAAAAAAAAAAAAAAACAGGCCAGAACTGTTTTCTGATGGACTGATATTACATAAACACTATTAACTGTTTGTACATTCTCCAACACGCATATTTTAGATTCACAATTCATTTAAAAGCCTCTGGTGTGTAACAATAGTAAATACCATCATGTCCTCCTGTTGTTTTTACCCTAATAAAAGTTATAGGCGCATTAAGTAGTTAATAAAGAAACTTCATTCTAACGCTCATTATATTAGCATTAGCCGCGCTTATGCGGAGGATTAACTCCGCTATAACGGCAGTTTATTTTAATCCGACATCCAAATTCAAATATGGAATAATATTCATAACAGAATATCTAAATATTAAATATTAAATAGAAACTTACCTGCTTGAACTCTTTCATTTGATCCGGGTGTCAGTCTTCAAAGTGTTGTTAGTTTGATGCATTTCCTCCTTTGGATATCGCACGTCTCAGTGCTTTTATGAAGCAAGCGCATGTGCGCAGCTTTCAGATCATGCAGCAAGAACCGGGTTGACCGGGTACTCGGTACCACCGGGACTTAAAGACATCTGGTAGTGACGTTTTAATTTTTTTAGTACTGACTTGGTACCGAAGTACCGGGTCTTTTGACAACACTAATACACACATACATATACACACAGTGGTGGCCAAAATGATTAGAACACTAGTATTTTCAGCAGCTAAAAAATGGTTTTAAGTCAGTTATTTCTATATTTTGCTGTAAAGTGTGTCAGTAGGAAATATCAGTTTACATTTCCAAACATTCATTTTGCCATTAATTGTAATAATCCAGTGAGATTTTTGTGCTCCACACGGAAATCTGATCATCATCAGTCTGTCTGGAATGACATGCAGAAACAGAACAAACTGAGACTAAATCCAGAAGAACTGTGTCAACGTCTCCAAGATAAACTGTCGACACACTACAGCAAAAGATAGAAATAACTGACTTAAAACCATTTTTTAATCTGGTGAAAATACTAGTGTTCCAATCATCTTGGCCACCATTCTGTGTGTGTGTGTGTATGTGTATGTATATATATATATATATATATATATATATATATATATATATATATATATATATATATATATATATATATATATATATATATATATATATAAAATAAAAACCATGTTAGCTGTAATTAAGAGATTTCTTACCATAGTAAGTCCCGGTTGCATCCCTGCACGAATGGCTTCAATCTGGGTTGGTGTAAACTGGATGGTGTTTCTGTTAAAATGGACAAAAATGGATGTCAGTGTTTCCATAACAGGCAATGTTTATACGTATATTGAGTGCATCTTTGGCTGATAGGCTGAACCAAGTACAGTTGGACTGTCTAAAAGGTTTGACTGTGAGCATGAGCTCCACATACCGCTTGGGCTGGTTGTAGGGATACGGGCCCCTGTTGGGAATCACATGAGGCTCCACCACCAGCGTGAGATCTTCCTCATCCGGCTTCTCCTCCTCATTTGCTTTACGCTTTTTAACCTTCGCATTCTGCGCAGGGAATCGAATTCTGGTAGAGAAAAGAGACGCAATTTCAATAATCCTTCACCACAAATCATCCACTTACACAACTATTCAAAATTTTTTTACGTTTTTTTTTTAAGAAATCTCTTCTGCTCACCAAAGATTGCATTACAAAATAAAGTACAAACATTAATATTGTGAAATATTTTTGCTATTTAAAATAACAGATTTTTATTTGAATATATGTTAAAATGTAATTTACTGCTGTGTTCAAAGCTGAATGTTGCACTGTTCAGCACGAATTTATCCAATAAAGACGATTCCTGACCTGAAAGGAGGGACCTGTCGAGCGGGATCTTCCTCTGTCACCTTCACCGTGTGATTGGGGAAACAGGACTTCAGGTGCTCGATGGACAGGAAGGTGTCGTTGAAGTCCAGAGAGGAAATCTGGTTAGGCATCTTTGAGTAATGGGCACTACCAGGATCTCCATAACCCAGAATGATGTCATGAAGCCAGTCGGGCACCACACACTCTGTGTTCATCAGGTTACGAATGGTCTCCAACACGGCCTGAACACAAAACAAATTCATTTTTGATCATTGTGGATGATCGAATCACCAAAGCTATATGTTTTATGTTGATTAAAAGGCAATATCTACTTCCAGTCTGATTAGGCGCTTCCTGGCCAGCATTTTTAGCATCATTAATACATAGTATTTATTAATATTTCAAATTAGTTATTATTTCAAATGTTAAAGTTTTATTTATTTATTAAATCTACCATTAACGATCTACCATTTAGTCTTTAGAAATTTTTATTTTAGTTTTAATCATTTTAGTATGGAAACTCATTTCCACCACAGGATAAAAAAAATTACTCCGAATTTACTATAAGATATAAAAAAGAAAGCCATAACTGACATAAAGTCACAATTAACTTTATTATAAAAAAACTGAATTGCTAGATGTGAACTCAGAATTCAGAGAAATAATGAGTCAGAATTGCGTAAATTCAGAATTGAGAAAGTCACAATTTTTATCTTGCAATTCAGTATTTTTTGCAAAAAAAAAAAAAAAAAAAAAAAAAAAAAAAAAGGCAAAATCATAAGCTTCAAACAATTATCTTTTTTTTTTCCATGTTGGAAACGGCTTTCATTAGGGGTGGGAGAAAAAAAATCGATTCACCTAACTATCGCAATTCATTTTAAAACGATTTAAAAATTGATTGGTTTACCTCATAATCGATTTATTTCATCATTTTATTTTTCCATTAGTTTTCCATTAGGGAGAAGTTAGCACTTTGTAATTCCAACAGAGGGAGAAATGTATCGGTGTGTTGGACTTGAAGTAGCACCGCGCAGACGATCAGTGTATGACATCAAAGAACCGTGAGAGCGATTTGAAAGCATGCGGAGCCGTCGTTATATATAGATCAGAGGGAGCCATCTGTTCTCTGTAGCTCTCGCGGTGCTTTGATGTCATACAACGATCGCTGCATTAGATGACGTCATATACGTTTAAAGCCGGCGCGAGAAAGCAAAACCATGACGGAGGCAGAGGATCAAACCTCTTCCAGAATTCTTTCTGCACCTTCACGTTTTGAATCTCAACTGCTGGGAAAACATGACTGAAACAGTATGCAAAGTAACATAGCACTTTATTTTATTTCAGAAAGTATTTTTTCTACTCATTTTGTTGAACATTTGACTATTCTATTCATGTGCAAGTTCAGGGTTTTGGTACTTTAAAGTTTCATGGTTCAAGGTACTTTAAATATACACTGTGTTTATGCTCCTAAAATAAAAGTTCAGAAAGATGTGATGCATTGTTTTTGTTAATATGACTCATCATATACAGTCTTTCAAGGGTATAATCAACTATTTTCCATTGTCTAGTCTTTAATAAGCAAACAAAAATCATAATAAATTGTAATATCGACTCTCAATAGTTATATAAATCGCAATACTCAATTATCGCAATATATATTGAATCGGGATGGTATTCAATCGGCAGATTAGCATATCGTACCAGCCCTAGCTTTCATATTTCACTACTTAAACTATGAACCAATCAATTAAACTATCAATTTTATTAAAATTAACAATTATATATTTTTAGTTGCAGTCAGTAGTCTGGCTCTGAGTCTACTGGCAGGCATATATCGGGAATCATCTGACCTTGAAGTTGTTCTCTTTGGGTTTGCGTCTCATGATGATATTGAAGGTCTCATAGGGGTCTTCTACTCCGTTCTGGATGCTGTTGGTCATATCCTGCTGGTACTGGTTTGGGTCGAGCCATATCCGGAATGTCCTGGTGTCACCTCTTAATTTGGGCTTCGGATCAGGACCTTTGCACAAATAAAACCATAAGTGAGTCACAAGATAATAATGATTCCTCATTTGTAAGTCACTCTGGATAAAAGACTCTGCTAAATGCATAAATGTAAATTTAATTATGGAAATCAATTTTCAGTCTAAGTTGAGGTTAATTTGTCAAGTGAATTGACACTGAAATCACTGGACCAGAAATGACCAGTGATACTAAACTAGGGTCAATGTGAGAGATTCAGTTTTCAACATTGATAATCAGAAATATTTCTTGAGCAGCAAATCAGCATATTAGAATGATTTCTGAAGGATCATGTAACACTGAAGACTGGAGTAATGACGCTGAAAATTCAGCTTTGATCACGGCAATCAATTGCATTTTAACATACATTCACTTAGAAAACAGTTATTTGAAATTGTAATAACATTTCGCAATATTACTGTTTTAGTTTTTTTTTGATTAAATAAATGCAGCCTTGGTGAGCAGAAGAGACTTCTGTCAAAAACATTAAACTTTTGACTGGTAGTATATGACATTATTATATATAACATATAAACTGTTTAAGACTGATATAATCACATTACAGTTATCACATATGTGTTGCATTGTGCAGCATAATTACTGTTCATCTGTAAAAACATGGCAACCCACATAAAACTCTATGCTCTGACAGTCTAGTCTGTACGCTGTCTGTTCATCATATGGTTCAGTGAACTCCGTAAACTCAGTCTTACCTTCCTCTATGACGCGGCCCTTATCATCCAGCATGCCCTGCACCTCACAGCCTCTCACGTACACCAGCCCGGCCTGATCCACAAACGGCTGCCGGCGGTCAAAGCGTGTGCCGTAGAGCAGGTTGGGCCGAACCGTGATCAGAAAGCAAACGTCATGCTTCCGCAGCCCTGTAAAAACAAGCAAAGATGTGAAGACATGGAAGGAAGAAAAGCTGTAAATTTATTAAACTGATATTATCAGCTTCACCGGCACTAACATGTCAGATACAAATGAAACGTTCAACAATATAATACACTTTACAAGTTTTTCTGAGTCAATCTCAAGTCTGCTTGCCATTTCTCTAATATACACTGGTTGTTTAAGGGCTTTATGTCTGAGGTTGGGATATGGCAGGGATATGGATATTTTTATATATAAGTTACTATTAACTTAACTATGTTTACAGGATCCTCACGTGTGATAGCATACTAGCTGGGACTTCTTCTCTATGTTTACAGACGTGACGTAATGACGCGGCAGCATGCTCGAACTTACCACAAATTCCAACCAGTACCACTCAAATAAGAAAACATCATTATAAGCTAACCGTTGTGGATCGGGCTAAAGTAAGGATTAAACACTGGCTGGTTATGTACTTGCTCAAATTTATTTTGTATAATTTTTAACCAAAACAAAGTCACGGAGTGCAGCTTTAAGTTTTTCATTAATGACAATAACTATGATATTGCTAGGTGCTTTCAAGGGTGTTGTGAACAGGTTCTAAATGCGTTGCTAATGCTTGCAGAGACAGAGAGAGACAGCTTTACCCTCCCACTCGTTTTTGATGTTATTCCGGATGTTGAGGTTAATGGTGACGTCAGCACGGACACGGGCAGGCCAGTTCTCTCCGATGTTTGGCTTCGCCACCTCCACGATAGAAAACGACGCTATGGTCTGTGCCATTCTAGCCCATCCTCCAAACACCACTCCTCCATACTCCGACTGCCTGCGGGACACACAACAGGTCATAAACAAGGACGCTCACACCGGTCTTTTCCTGACAGTAAGCATACATGCTGTACAGGGGTTGTTAATTATAAATTATAATCCCAAGTACTTTTAAATTAGAAAATATATCCTATGTGTATCCACATCAAGTATCTTGACATTAAAAAAAGTCTGACAAGGGCATTTTTCTTTTTGTAATGGTAATCAAAGCAATTGCCATGACATTTTTACCAATTAAAATGTCAATGTCATCCTCTTTCACTATTTTGTCCATGATTCAAGTACACATTTCCTACATTCTTGCTACCAAAACACCTCCTTGAAAATCACCCTTTGATGAAGTCCTGAGCCAAGTCACAGAAACTGGCCATTAGAGATTCATTTGGGTAGAAAATCAAACTCTTTTGTTAAAATGCTAAAAATGTTTTTACACTGAGAACAAACCATGGCTTCATCCGTAACACAATGTCCTCGATATCCTGCCGGATTTCATAGGTGGACTCCAGTCGGAAGAGGTTGAAGTTTCTCAAAAGATAGTCATGCAGGGTCAGAAACTGCAGGTTCAGCTTGGGCAGAGCTAAACAACCTGCAGATTCACAAACAAATAGAGTATTAGACCGTTTTACTACATTTTAGTTCACATTTTTTACACTCATACAGCTTAAAATGTAGAGATGCACTGAAGTGAATTTAACTTGTGTTTTGGTTAAAAGTTTTCATTAAACGAAAATAAAGTGTAATAATCAATTAATTACTTACATTTATTTAATAAATCTCAAAATAAAAACAGCTATATATATATATATATATATATATAAGAATTTAAATTGCACACAAGTCTGTTATGTAAACTTTTTAATTATATTATTTTTATACTCCAATTTAGGGCTGTGCGATATGACGATATATATCGAATGGACGAAATAAAAAGTCTATCGTTTCATATTATGCTCTATCGTTTATTTCGTGGTGTCGCTAATACATTGTTTACGGTAATACTTTTTCATCATTTGGATGACTGCGATCTTTACACGCCACCACGGGGCGTGAAGGGGAGACAGAAGCAGGTGGCTCCGAGTAGGAGCACGATCAGCCAGGACAAAACGAGGAGCTCGTTCCTAAACGAGGGACTACATCTGTAGCATGGACACGTGTTTTTAAGCACAGCCGTTTTAAAACAAGCGATTTTAAGCCGTTGAAACAAACAATGGAGCTATATGCGTGCTCTGTTTCTGTGTGAGAGGAGCGCACATTTTTTTTGCCGCTTTATTGGCTTTGAACGATTACATAAACACACTTCTATGCGTAACAATCCCCGTCTTTGCAAGTATCCTCATAAACACAGTGTTAGGTCTTAAGAGAGAAAACATCTGAAAACAACGCACATGTAACAGTATATTGATCCGGACTTCGGTCTTAAAGGGGAAGCGCTCCAATATTCATCCTGTCTGCCATTAATCAAACAACAGTGAGAGAAAATCTCTCACTGCTCTTGACTATATCACTTTTGTAACTTTAATAAGAATAAATTAAAAAATAATGATATATTTATATATATCCTATAGAATCTATACACAATACACATGTTAATTATATCTAATTAACACAGTGAAGACTAATTAATTTACACAATGTATGTCGCGTTTCTTATTTATGTAGGTTTTTGTCCTATTGCTTGCAATTAGTTTCTTATCCTTATTTCATCACTGACTGTTTGTCTTGAATTTTTATTTTTTTTGTCTCGTTTTAGGCTTGTATTCAATTCAATTTAATTTCACTTTATTGTTGGGATTTCTTCCAAATATTGTTTCGCATCCAATTGCATTTACTGTCTAACATTAATTCACATCAATACACATTACACAATACAATACACACACAAAAAGGCATGTTCGTACACATCAAACATCATTTTTGTATTTCTATTAGTTTGATGTTGACATTGGTGTCAAGGATTATGAAAATTCTATGGTATCAAAGATTTAATATCATAAAAAAAATTAAAGAAAAAAAATAACCATACCGTGATATATATTTATCGTTATCGTGATACAGAAGTACTCATATCGTGATATAAGATTTTGGTCATATCACCCACCCCTACTCCAATTCTTCGTTGAAACCAAAATTTCACCCATTCAAAACTTTCAAACCGAAAATCAATTTTCAGCAGATTATTTTCAGTTGCTGAAATTTCGATGCATCACTTAAAATGTTAAGTCAGGAAACAACTACAGGAAAATTCTATCATTATTTACTCAACCAATTTTTTCCTGTACAACAATTAAAAAAAAATCTTCAGGCAGCTTTTTATGATTTTGCACAAACTGACACAATCAAGCCATCAGTGGAGTTTGGCGTTAATGATATGGGTAGTTTTTTTTTTTGCATTTTTCAAAGCTTTTTCTGTGCATCTATTTTCATGCATCTTTTGTGCTTTTTGGAAGTTGAAATATTTGGTTAGTTAATATCACTATTAGGGATGCAGCGATTATAGATTTTGTTGGTACGATTATAGTCTGAGGAATAATCACGGTTTCACGATTATTATGCATTTATTAATTTCACAACATAAAATCACAAACACTCTTTAGATATTAAAGTGTTATTTATTTCTGCCTTTTGAAACAGAAATAACACAGTAACCAATAATACAGCACAAAATAATAATTCTAAAGAAAAAAAAGTCCATCTCTCCTATTGCAATTAAAAAATGTGACCTCTGCTCTGTAAACATCCATGTCAGTATTAGCTGCATTAATTAACCGTGACGTTTTAAAGCGCGGTTAATAGTAAAACCGGTTAATCGCTGCATCCCTAATCACTATGAACTATTGTTGTATGGGAAAAGAGCTGATCATTCTTCAAAATTTCTCCTTTTGTGTTCCATTGAAGAAATACAGTAATACAGTAAGTTAAGAATTTAAGAACTTTTTGTTGAACTATTCCTCTAATTTTATTAATGCAAAGGTACACTGCCCTCCAAAAATTTGGAAACGCCCTAGAAATGTGGGGTTTTGGACAATATTGGCATGAATCCTTTTAAATTTGTGATAATGTTGCACTGATACAACACAAACTACGAAAACATTTTATTACATAAAAAGTTTATACATAGAAAAAAAAAAACTTAAATTTTCGATTCATCAAAATATCCACCATTAGCAGCTATTACAGCTCTGCATAATCTGGGCATCCGAGCTGTCAGTTTATTCAAACATTGACTTTGAATTGGCAATCAATTGTTGAAGCTACAGTATTAAGATGTGCTGACCCAAAAATCTCTTAAAAACCTGGGCCAAGTTTAAACCAGAAACCAGGAATCACAGCTGGCAAAGGGGCATGTCTGACTTTGACATGTATATATTGCCATTATTATGTATTATTGCTGGTCTTCAATGATAATGTCAAGTTACTTTAATGTATTTGCACCAAAAAATGATAAGGATTTATGCTGATATCGTCCAAAACCACACTTTGCCAGGGGTGTTTCCAAACTTTTGGAGGGCAGTGTATATGACAATAGTATGATGATTAGATGGTGAACTCATATGTGAAGATGCCCACCTTCTCCAGAATAGTACTCAGTGGGAACGATGTTCTCGTCCCAGATGATCTTCTCGGTGGGGTACAGAGGCATCTGGTTGAGCTGTTCTATCTGGGAGATTCGTCTCTCATGGCGGGACACCTAAACAGAAGAGATAAAGAGTTCATGGGGTTTGTTTTTGTCTTGGCCAGCTCCTCCATTAACCACCGAATCATCTGCCCGCTGGACAAAGCATGCTGGGTAAACCTGTGCGATTATGGTTTACCCTTCAAACACAGCAGATGGCCAAATGTAGGCTACATACATCACAGCACAAGAAGGCCAATCACATCCCATGAGCATTTTAAAGGGATGTGATTGGTACTTATTATTAGGGTAACTGATATTAGTAACAAACATCCTCAAACAAAAGTCCTCAAATAAAAGTCCTCAATTACTGAAAATAATTAAAGTATTAAAAAAGCAAACAAATGAAAAACAGTGCTTTAAGGTTTTTTTTTATGCAATTCTTAAATATTCAGTTAACAGAAATTAATAATCAAATGTAAAATAAAACACTTCACTTTAAGAATTAAACTTCATTTGTTTCTTATTAAAGCTACAAAAGTCCTTCAGTCAAGAGCAGTGAGTGATTTTGAATTTGTCTTTTGTTGTTTGATTAATATTAAGCACACAGCAGGAATATTAACCCACTGTCACTTTAAGAGCCACACGGATCCTATTTACTGTTACACATGTATTTTCCTTCTCAACACTTTACGTTCATTTATTACATGACCGACGAAGGTTTACATGAATAATCACCAAGCGCCGCATTTTGACACATTTTTGCATGTATTTGACCATTTAGGTGCAAATCTTGAGCTAAAAAATTATTTACATGTCTGTGTTCTGCTCCGTCTCTGAGCGCATCACAGAAATCCTCCTGAGGAGCAGCGCAAGTTCTCTTTAGCGCTTTTAAAACATGAATAGATTTAATACACTCTAGTAAATCAAGCACATCCCATTTTGCAAGTCACATTACATGATTTTACTGATTTGCACGTGAAATTGGGCTTTTATGGAGGAGTGAAAGCACACCGCTGGAAGGGGCGGAATGGGGAGCAATAATCATTTTATCTCGATTATTGAAAATTAAGATAAAAACTGTCGAAAACTAAATCGTTTTTCGATTAATTGCACAGCCCTAGTACGGTTATTTTTTCCAGCACACATTTTGGTCCTTGTTTAAAATGTTGCCTGTAAACCAAATACTGTGTTTGAGTCATGTATCGTAAACTGTGCAGTGCAAATCCCCCAGTCTCAAAGCTTTCTTAAAAGAAATTGTTATACACCATGCGTGCATAATAAATTGTCTGAATTAATTTTCCTTTAAAACTTTTCCTGTACTTCCTGCTGACTTTAAATCCTTTCTATTATGTTTCTGTTCAAATTCAAATTAGCTAACGCTGTGAGACATCTCCTCTGAGAAAACATTAAACAATTTCAATGAGAAAACGAGTCTGGCGGCTCACATGGGACGCAGCTTTGAGAAAATCAAATGAATTAATCAGGAGTGTTTGGGCAGCTTATCCTGTTGAAGCTTAATTAAGTGTTTTATCTGGTTTGTGACCTGCTCTGACTCCATTGTGAGCCGCAGCACATGCACATAACCAGATTTCAGCTGCTCAACACGCAAGTGACCGCCTGACACTGGCTCCATCAACACAGCGACAGCATTAAAGAGGAAATGCTCAAGTTCTTGATGAGATTTGGAGGGAGTAATTAAAAAAACGCCGAAGCAGGACCACCGATGGGCCTGAAACATTTAAACATCTGCAGCAGAGGTTAAAATACACTATTAGAGTGAGAATTAAAGCCATTCACAGCCCCCAGCCTCAAGCACTTACAAACTGAGGACTTAGCAAGCAGAAAACCTTTTAAACACGTTTGTCCCCCAACACTACATCTCTGTGAGCGGAGCTGAAACAAACTACATGGGCAGTACGGTCTCTCAAACCTAATGAACAAATAGTGTTCCTCAAGTCAACACTATACAGCTTGACAATAAGGACAGCCTGATGACCTGGAGTCAGTGTGAAAGACACTTGGGACGGTTGACTGAACCATTGTCTAGGGCTGTGACGGTGGAAGATTTTTACCACCGCGGTGGTAATCGACCAACTACCGCCGGTGGCGCTGTCTACAGATGCGGCGAGATAAGACACGACAAATCCCTCACAGTAAACCGCCTCGTCCTATTTATGACGTACTGACACAAAGTTCAAATGTCCTGTAGACAGACTCAACCTGTTGTGCTGCAACAGACACAGTTCACTGTTCCTCCACCAAGCAAGCGGGCGCGTCCTCGTCTGCACGCGCTCTCTGTGGAATAGGAATCGCGGCTTATGTTGCCACATTTCTTGTTGGCATCTTCCATTTAACGCTGTCTCATTCGTATTTGGCCAGTTTGGAGAAAGCCTCACCAACACAAACCTGACCAGCCGGGCGTTTGCGATCATGTGAACTTGACACTTTACAAACACAGATGGGTGACATGAATGAAATGATTCCAGATCGGCGATGTAGTATTTGGTTTTCCAACAAGGCAGAGCCGGGCACCTCTATCAGGGGGGCATTTGAATTTCTAGGGGGGGCACAAATCACGTTGTGTTTGTGTGTGTGTGTGTTGTGTGTGTGCGATCTGTGATCGCGTGCAGTTGCTGACACTCGCTAAAGGGCAATCGCTTTCTTATGTGCGTTGTTTTATCGGTTTCACTTTCGCTTTCGAAATCGATCACATTCAGCAAGGAGGGGAGAGGATGGAAATTAGGGGGCACAGTAACTCGTTTGTAACAAGGTCCATCGCTCATCACGAAATTAATTTGCTGAATGCAGAATAAACATTTTCCTGTGCTCAAACCTTCCAATCTAAATGAAACGCTGTTTATGGCGTTTGAGGTAATTTGTGAATTAGCATAGATTTATAGTCTAAATAAAACAATTTGCAACTGTTACTATATTACACTTGTATACACAACTTTGTATTATGCTTGTTATAAAGTGTGTGACGTCACGTGCACTACCACCGGTGGCAACAGACAACCGACCACCGCCGGTGACGCGGTTGTCACAGTGACCGTCACAGCCCTACCATTGTCGCGAAAGTTTATGCACCATTCGGCAATTCTAACACTGAATTGAGATCTCTTTTAGGTGTTTTTGCACTTGAATGGACAAATCCAAAATAATTTGTCAAAATACCCATCTTGGTAAGTATCCTCATAAACACACTCGGTTATGTCTAATGTAAATGGTCAAGAAAGAAATCTGATGTGTATCAGAATATTAGTGCATTAGGTCTTAAAGTGACAGCAGCCTAATTTACCAGCTGTCATTAATGATAATCAAACAACAAGACAAAAAGAAAATCTCTCCCTGCACTTGACAAATAGCTTATATTAATCTACATTTCATTTATGCAGTGAAAGACGGTGTTATTTTACATTTGAGGTCTTCTCGGTTCCTAAAATCCGTACCCGACCCAAATCATTTCTTACCCGAACCCAACGTGCATAAATAAAATAAAAAAATTAAAAAAAAAGATAAACCCGACCTGTGTCCGAGGCACTCGTAGAGGTTTTGGACCCGAACCCGTTCGGGTCGGACCTCGGGTTTTCAGATCTAAGTGGACCCGTGAAGACCTCTAGTCTGTACTACTGTTAGACCCACCTGAAAAACCTGAAAGCATTGTTTACTTTGTTCTATTGCTTGCAATGCGCTTAGTTTTTCTTGTTTTATTACTGATTGTTCACTTGCCTTTAAAAATGTTTGAACTTTATATTAGTAGTTAGGCTACTAGTTTTTACTGTGGTATCAAAATTTGAATCTAGAATTGTCAAATTTCACTGGTATCTAAAATTCTGGTTAGAATACATGGGTCAAAAACAACAAAAGTAATAACTTTTTTCAGCAGGACTAAATCTGTATTTCAAAAATTTTGGTGAAAGCATATATGGTATAAATGCATGTTTAAAATACCCAGAATATCCCACAGAGTGCATTTTTATAGCATGTGAGAACATATAAACAAAATATGCTTGCAAGAATGCATTATCTATTGGGAAGCAGGAACATTGTCTTTTAACATTATCTCCGTGCATGTCTAAAAACTTTCCTATGCTCATTTGGATGTCTGGTGACATTAAATAAACATATGTGCTGGAAAAAAAAAGGTTTGAATAGCCGTTTGTGTGAATTGTGTGAATGTAACAAAATGTTCTCAATCAGAAATGTGTGAAGCTATGTCGTAAGCTTTAAACGGTCACAATAATGTGCCATATGTTACTGTTAAATTAGATAAGCCTATTTTTTTTTAATGACTTATCAGTACTGAACAAAACATTTACGGTTTACATCTCTCTCAACTCCCCTGACATCTGGAATATTTTTTTTTTGGCAAGCTTGTTTTAATGCATTCTGGTGCCGCCTTAGAAACTGGCCGAAACAAACAGCAGAAAAAAAGTAAACACTTGTGATATTTTAAGATATCCCTACCAGTAGCTCCAGAAGGAATTCTTTATCGTAGGATGTCTCTTCTCCATCAGGAAGCTCAGGGAGGAGACACAGGTATGCTGACACACGGTGGAGGGTATTAGGACTACAAGCAGAAAGATGAACAGACAAAACTGAGTCACAAATGAACAGAAGCGCACAGAGCTGTTTCAGAGCCCACTCCACCTCCAAGCAGCTGAAGAAGGCATCTGCATTATTTTGCACATGTAATGTAATGTATCTAACATTTGTCATAAATATCATACACAACCTGAAAAAAAAAAAGTTTCAATTCACAATTTAAAAGTCCCAACTATTAGCCACTAATTCCTTTATTTGTAATGTTCTCAGTATCTTGGTTAATGAAATATTCGGATAAAAAAAAATGTCAATCAGAAAAGCATGACATAAGAATATTCTGAGAACATACGATATGTATTATAAAATGATTACGAGACATTATGCATATCAGCAAGATGTACCATTTCTTTCAATATACAAAATACCTTCTGATGTTCATTCATGTTTATTTTGTGCTTTAACTAGTAATGAGGAGGAAGAGATATCGGTTCATGTGCTGCTTGAGACGCTACAGCGATCGGTCACACCATATTAAAGAGCACTAAAACCATTTTGCATAAAGGCTCATTCTGAATACAAACAAATCTTCTTTAAACTTCTTGTTAAGAGGACAACATTGAGCAGGATATGGAATAAGGATTTAAATTTAATTCATGTTTTAATTACAATTTTGTTTTAACAATTATTACATTTTTTTTTTTTATCTGGTTTAGCAATTAATTGAAGAGATAATTGACAGATTAATCGATTATTTAAATAATCATTAGTTGAAGCCCTATTTTGGAAAACACCAGTCAAGGGTGTACTCACACTAGGCATTTTGAACCGTGCCCGAGCGCGTTTGACCCCCAAAGCGTGGTTCGTTTGACTAGTGTGATCGCTCCGTGCCGCACCGTTCATTTAGCTGGCCCTGGCTCAGTTGGAAGAGGTAGACCAGAGTGCGGTTCAGTTGGGACTGATATGTGCAGCATGATTGCGTGAACGTTTCTGAGCGGCAAAAGCCATAGATCTGTTAAGCAATATATTGTGAGAGGGTCGTATGTCACTGCGTCCCAAAGACTCAAAATAATAAACCACACAGTCGCATCATATGCTGGCCTTCACGTGCTATCGGAAACTTCCTATTTCCCACTTATGAAGTCGTGATTACGAGCTCATTGCATTAAAATGATTTGTTGTCGGAAAGAATAAAATGTATCCATTAGTTGATAATCATAAACATTCACTGCGCTAGATAGTCAGCTTGATACGATTCTGGAATTTCGGGCAAATAGCTACATGCTTATTTCTCTGTTTATAATACATACAATATGCTTCAAATGTCTATATATAATTAGACACTACTTCAACGACAAGACAATGTGATGTAATTGTAAAAAAAAATAAAAAAAATAAAATAAAAAAAGAATAATAAAGAACAGCATTGACAGCAGCAATTGTTGTCCCCTCCAACATGTTTAAAGTTTATGGTCCGCCTAACTTGGAAACTCAAGTATCAAAATAATCTCTGAGTAGTAAATACGACTTGAGAGGCCGTTCACGTCCAATTTCTGATTAGAAAACTCCTATGTAAGATAATTCTGATAGCACGTGAAGGCAGCATAAAGCGTGCTCCGGCCAGGAACATAAAGTGCAATGTGAGTGCAGGCCAGCGGGGGAGTGGGGAGGGGGGACAATCACGCTCGGGCTCAGTGCCTAGTGTGAGTACACCCTAAAATTCCCTGATTGTGGGAACCCCGTCTGCAGTTAAGAGACTTTATCATCAAGCTCTGGCAGGAGCCATTAATCTAATGGGCCGTATCTCACTCTCTCTATAAAGAGATAACATCACATTTAACTGCCGTCACTTACCTGAGATGGCCGAAGTGTTTGGTGAGAGACTCTCGCGTGTCCACGGCAGCCACATTAGACAGGGCAAAATCATTGAGCTCAGGGAAATGAGCAAACGCTGCTCTCTGAAAAACAAACACCAGTCACAGAACTTCTGAAACATCTGACAGATTTAATAATCATAGAGCAGTGAATCATCACAAACCACAGACTATTACAGAACATGATGTGGGAACCAACTTTTCCCTTACTGAACCTGAGTGCTGCACATAACATCAGACCACTGGCTTTGGATCATCTACTTGTGGGTTTTATGCTTTTATAATATTCACTTAGGTAAAGGAGCATACTACATATTAATACATAATAGTGATTCTACTAGTTATTTATAGGTCAAATACAGTGCACAATATAACAAGAGTACAAATCAGGACTCCCGCTCTTTTTAACCAAATAATTTCTATGGCTTTTCTATCACTTAAAGTCTCATTTTCACTTCCAAACTTTCACTCCCTTTTATTCTTAAAATGAATTCACTGAAATGACAAAACCACTTTGTTTGATGCACTCGGTGATTAGAATAGACTGTTTTTAAAACTGCAATAAATAAATACACAAATATAATTGATAGTTTGTTTTTATGACACTATAAAAAAAAAAAAAAAAAACGCTTGATTTATTGTGGAAATAAATGCATCACAATGTCAAACAGGTCAATGTTATCAAACAAATGAACGCAGAAGAGCTGCTGACAAATGTGTTCATGCAACAAAATGGCATCATATTCCCTTGATTTTTCAAGATCATTCCTTCTTGAAAACTCACAATTTTTAAAATCCCTCAAATGAGTGTGGGACCCCTGACAGACTGCTGAGGGTGTGTGTGAGATGGGTTACCTGCAGAGAGGTGATTCTGTCGTAGTGAAGTGTGGTCATCTCTTTCTGTGTGAGTGCATTTCCTGTCTGATCACTGATCTCAAAGCCAGTGTAGAACTTCAACATGTCCAGGAGCTGAACACAGTAACAACAACAACACAAAATGATCATTACAATTAGAGATCGACCGATATATCGATTTACCGATATTTTTCACGATATTTAAGCATTTTTCCATAATCGGATATCGGTTTTGTAATATCAGATTTTCCGATAAACGCCGCCATCTTGTGGGCGTTTTAAGAATTGCACGCATGATCGCCATTACAGCGCATCTGAGGGGAGACGAGACAACGGCGTGCACAGGTAAAGTATTACTTGCTTTGCTGTAATTAATACATTTTATTTAACATAACAGCCATTAATGCACAAATTAGATGTGATACATATGCTTGATATGTAGATTATGCAGCTTGGCTCTAAGAAATAGACGAGTCACGTAAGATAATCCATCAAGTCCTGTCCCAATAAAGACGTAACTTTGCATGAATTAAATAATACAGCCATGAATGAGCGCAAGTTGGAAGTAAAAGCGCTGAATTAAATTCTCTCTCCGTTGTATATTTGCTCATCATTAGTCTCGTGAAGCCGCTTCATATTGCTGTTCACTCAGTGGGTTGATGCTCAGGAAATGCTACAGCACGGCCACCGCATGTAACTTTTAAAAATATTCACGATTAAAACACCGTAATTATATAAACATTTACTATATAACCATCAATTCCCTAATAAACATCCTAGTAAACACAACTCCAGTGTTTCCCACACATAGACTTTACCTGGGCGGGCCGCCCAGGTATATTAACGGCCGCCCAAGTATATTTGGTGACACATTTTTGTTTTTATTACTATTATTATCTTACACTTTTTTTTTTTTTTTATCCGCCCGAGATAATGAAACCATCCGCGATCGATTAACTAGTTGAAAATCTCCCCTCGCCCGACGCGTTTCACACTGCTCGTTCTGTGTGCTCAAGACTAGGGGTCGACCGATTATCGGCCTGGCCGATTATCGCCGCCGATATTAAGCATTTTTATGATAATCGGTATCGGCCATTTTCAAAATCGATGTGCCGATAAAATAATTTAATTTTGAAACACGCTATTTGGCTCTGACGCAGCCTGTCGGAACTCACCACTCTGTGGGCTAGAGCAGTCTCCGCCCACCGCGCATCTGATTTGTTGGGAGTCACGAGTCCGACCAATCAGCGTGGGAGACTAAAGGCACTCTCACACCGAAAGCGCTTTCTAACTGGAGCTGCTTGTTTCAGTGATCACGCATCAGTTGTCTCTCAAAGGCAGCAGCAGACATTGCTCAAGTTGTAATAAATCACAATCCACTACACTGAAGTTGCAAAACACCTCAATATTATCTATTTATGGTTTCCGTGATGGGGAAAACGCGGACAGAATTGCGGAATCCAGTCATATAAATAGAGGTTACTGTATAACGCGGAGTCACGGAATTTGTCAAAGTTTGGATGAATTAATCAAAAGTAGGTCAGTACACTTAAATCGACTCGCTCTATGGACTAGTATCTGTAAACATTAAGCCGCAAAAAGACTATTTAAATATGAATTCTGCATGTTCTGCGTGTCTCTGTATATGTGAATGGCACAGACACGCGGTTTTTACTACACACACACATAACACACACACACGACGCTCGCGGTGTTTTCAGCATCTGCCGTCTCACTAAATGAGAACATAAATACTTGAACAACATCCCCAGACCTGCTCTGAGAGTCACTTCATGAGCATTTGACCGTTTCATTTGAGTAAAAAGATCGTCATATCATACATAGGCTACAGAAGCTTAAGAGGTCCTCATGGCAACCCGTCAAAATAAAAGCTCGGTTTATCTACTAATACTACTACAGCAATTATTACAACTTTTGTTTAAAAGAATAATCACACAATATGCTATTTCTTCCATGTTTTAATTTTAATAGTAAACACATTTGTTTGCCAAAAATAGTTTAACTCTCATTTGATTAAAAGATAAATTAAATTAATGTTTTATGCCTTCATTTGCACTGCACTGTAAATTAAAACTAATGGAAATTACTTTCACATAGGCCAAGACTAAGATACTGTCACATAGGCCAAGACTAAGATACTGTCACATAGGCCAAGACTAAGATACTGTCACATAGGCCAAGACTAAGATACTGTCACATAGGCCAAGACTAAGATACTGTCACATAGGCCAAGACTAAGATACGGTCACATAGGCCAAGATTAAGATACGGTCACATAGGCCAAGATTAAGATACGGTCACATAGGCCAAGATTAAGATACTGTCACATAGGCCAAGATTAAGATACTGTCACATAGGCCAAGATTAAGATACTGTCACATAGGCCAAGACTAAGATACTGTCACATAGGCCAAGACTAAGATATGGTCACATAGGCCAAGACTAAGATACTGTCACATAGGCCAAGATTAAGATACTGTCACATAGGCTAAGACTAAGATACTGTCACATAGGCCAAGACTAAGATACTGTCACATAGGCCAAGACTAAGATACTGTCACATAGGCCAAGACTAAGATACTGTCACATAGGCCAAGATTAAGATACTGTCACATAGGCCAAGATTAAGATATAGGCTATTGAACCAAGTGTGCCTATAATAGGCTATTAGTGTTATAGTTTCATTAAAATAGTTACGGTCTTCTTAAGGAGCTATGAAGACAATTAAATTATTTACACTTATTATATACATTGTGCTTTTTAAGTTAATCAATTGATGTGCATTAGATGATGAATTGAATAGTCACCTCTTGTAGGTTATGATTTAATCATCATAAAATAATTAATGAAGAGTTATGAGAGGTTATGCTATTATTACACATACATTTACATGCTGGAAATTATTGAAGCCAAATACTTACATTTCCCCAAGCTGTTTAGCTGTAGTACAGTATTCATAGGCTTAATCATGAAGCATACAGTGGCCTACGGCTGCACAATATATTCCATGTGATAGTCATGTGCATCTCGTCAGTAAAGCCGGTTCTGTGATTAGCAGTAAATCTCCATCACCTGCTTTCAGATGGAACGGCATTTAATACACAGAGCCGTAGTTCACTGACAAGCTACGCAATATCACGTTCATTATCGAAGGCGATTCATCTGTGATTATGAACACGAATTGCGTAGCTTGTCAGTGAACTACGGCTCTGTGTATTAACTTCCGCTCCATCTACTGGGTTGGAAAGCAGGTGATGGAGATTTAATACTAATCACAGAACCGGCTTTACTAAAGAGATGGGCATTACAATCGCATGCAATATATCGTGCAGCCCTACCGTGGCCCCACGTTTAACTCTCTCTTTATATTACCCTTATTGTAGATGGATGCATGGAGGAAGACAAGAGTAAGAAGTGCAACCAACACCAGGGAAGGCAGTTTTTGTCAGAGCCCTTGTTATTCTAAATTTTGACATTAAGAGTCATTTTTACACCAGACATATATCGGTTCAAAATATCGGTTATCGGTCTAGTTGGTCTGTAATAATCGGTATCGGTATCGGCCCTGAAAAACGCATATCGGTCGACCCCTACTCAAGACCTGTCCACACTCCCTCAGACAAGCTCTCTCTCTTTATCTGTGACGGGCTGCAACAATATCCACCGCCCGCTGCCAGCAGCTCCCGCCTCTCACACACAAGAGCGCGACTTTCAGTATTTAGCAACTTTCAGACCCTTTACTGACAAACAAAGGTACATACTGACAAACCTAGCGAATTTTTTTGAAAAAACCCGGCGCAGTGTCGCCTCTCTCTGCGTCTATTCTGAGCAGTGAGCGGCAGTGAAGCAGCGCATTAATTTGGCCGTAACGCAGCAAAATCGTCAGTAAATCATTTACAAAACAGCGTTTCCAAGCACCTGTCGCTTACTGACTGTTTGGACTTTTAAATATGAACATAATTCGTCTGTTAATATGCGCATAGCTTGTTACTCAGACGCAGACAGTGCGCTGAATGAGACAAAACAGTAATACAGCCAAAACCACCGCATATAGTCGCTTTTAGTGTAAGTTAGATGTATATTGATTTTATCAGACGATGTTGCGATTATAAATCAGGATTTAAGGAGTATAGTGAGAGTGATTCCTGGTTAACATGTAAAATGAATGGTTCCTGTTTACTATTTATACTTGTTTTATTTATGACAACAGAAAGTATAATGTGAACAGCTTTATTGGCATTGTTGTATTAATTACAGTATATGACATTTAGAACAGATCTTAAGTGCCAAAACTCATCTGAACGCAAACTTGACACAATGACATGCAAATTAACGTGACGTCACCTTCCGCCACAAGTTTTATTTATTTTTTAATTGGTGAGAATTACTTTTATGTGCTTTATTTATTTTACCTGTTTGTTTGTTTTACCTCATCGAAGATTTTATTTTTAAACAAAAACTGTTTAGTAACAGTGCACTTTTTTATTTTTTGTACTCTCAGACCCCTCTATTTATTGGTGTATAAATAAGATTTGTTTTGTTTTCTATGCAAGGAGGGAGTGATTGTTATAAATAAAATGGTTTGTTCAGTTCAGTGGTGTTGTAATCATTGTGTCAAAAACACAAGTATAACAGTAAATAAATATCGGTTCTGCATATCGGTTATCGGGCACATAAACAAACAAATTATCGGTATCGGTTCTAAAAAATCAATATCGGTCGATCACTAATTACAATAGAATGACATTACTACATTACAATGATTACAACAGTTCAGTCTCTCTACGTCTAATAGTCTCCGTACCCGGTGTATATTTATGCTTGTGTTTAGGCCTTCTGTCATGTTTTTTGTCTTACTATTGTAAAGCATCCTTACGTTTGCAGAAAGGCGCTATTGTAAAAAAACTTACAATAATCATAATTTGTTTAATTAATAATTGAAAAATCCTCCATTTTAACAAATGTTAGCAGGGGTGGTTGAAAAGGCTGTACAATTTGTTTTTGTTTTTTTACAATTTGTTTTTTTTTGCGTTTGCCATTTAAAAACTATACAAATCCAGGTTTGCTGTGCTTGTTTGCAGTGATGCACAATTTGACCAAGCGACTAACTACAGAGGAACAAAAAGAAGAAGTGTGTGTGTTCAGTGCTGTACCTGGCAGAAGAGGTGACCCTCTTTCTCCCTGTCGGTGATGTGAGACAGCTGGCAGTTGACCACCAGATGAGCGTCATCCAACACCGTGTTGAACCAGCGGCGGGTCGGGAGGAGAGCCTGGCAAAGACAGACAAGGTTAGAAATATGTTCAAGTCGCGATGCAATGGACAAAGTGACAGATTTTTTCTTCTGTATTGTGATGCACATCCAAATGTAATGGATTATCAGAAAAGTAAAAATGTGAGGCGGGGCTAATTTCTATGCATCAGCTGTTGATTGGATGTTAAGATGCGGATGTATCACTCAAGGGGAAGTTGAAATGTATCACGTATCATGACATGGGGAAGTCGTGGCCTAATGGTTAGAGAGTCAGACTCGTAATTGAAAGGTCACAGGTTCGAGTCTCGGGCCGGCAGGAATTGTAGGTGGGGGGAGTGAATGTACAGCGTTCTCTCTCCACCCTCAATACCACGACTGAGGTGTCCTTGAGCAAGGCACCGAACCCCCAACTGCTCCCCGGGCACCGCAGCATAAATGGCTGCTCACTGCTCCGGGTGTGTGTTCACGGTGTGTGTGTGTTCACTGCTGTGTGTGTGCACTTTGGATGGGTAAATGCAGAGCACAAATTCCGAGTATGTGTCACCATACTTGGTCGTATGTCACATCACTTTCAAAAGTGGAGGCAGATGAACACAAGGGGCGGGTTTGAGAGGATGAAGTCCTACGTCACCAGACTGAAGTGTAATGTTAATATAATGTTAATTTGTGACCTTTTTTTACGTATATATGATGGTGGCTAAAATTATTAAAACTGAAATGATTATGCTAGCCATTTATGCACTAGTATTTTCACCAGCTAAAAATGGTTTGAAGGCAGTTATTTCTATCTTTTGCTGAATGTTTGGAAATGTAAATGGATATTTCCTACTGACACATTACAGCAAAAGATTACAGCAAAAAACATTTTTTAGCTGCTGAAAATACTAGTGTTCTAATCATTTTGGCCACCACTGTATTTCATGTGCATTACCTCCACAAACATACACATCTATTATTATAAACACTTCTTTCTCTCTCTTTGTGTCATAAAAAGACTCAAAAAATAAATAAAAAGTGGAATATTGCCTCACACTTATTGCTCAAAAATGCAACAAAAAAAAAATAAAAAAAACATTTCAAGGTCAAAAATTTTTAGAAAGGAAACAAATGCATGGATTAATTGTTCACAGTAAGATCTATAACATGCATTTAGAATTTTCATTTCATGCTGACTTTATCATAATGAGAAAAACCAAAAGCAGCATCAGAACAAATGCTGGAATGCCAACTCACCTCCAGGTCAATCATGAACTCAATGAATCTCTCACAGTACTGAATCTTCTCCATGGAGACGGAGCCTAGAGCAACATGAACCATAAAACACACATTAAAGCAGTGATGACACGCCTCATTTCACACACACACACAGACAGGCACGGCATTCTGGGGTGGACGGTGGATCTGTGTTCGGAGGGAAAAGCAGTGAAGAGATAGAGTGACAGTATTACGATGGTCTCATAAACAGGATGCGCTGGCCTCTTGCGTGTCTCACCATCTCCGGCCTGAACAGGTGGATGATGGGAGGAGGGCACGTCGGCCTGTGTTAGCGGAGCGGTGAGAGGCGCCCGCGGGCGAGCATCAGCTGCTCTGAAGCTGGGTCACGTCACAGGATGGTGAAAACACGGAGAGATTCTCAAAGCAGAAATAAATCACTGCCTGAGGGGCGGCAGGAAGACTGAGGCTTTATGGGTAACAGAAATCAGCCACATCTTAACTTGTAGCACAAATGTAGGCAATTACCTAAGTAAAAGCTCTTTTAGTGTAATTGTCCAAACGTCACCTTCAGCTGCTGCTTTACGTGTCTTTTAGCGGTCAAATTCGTAAAAACGTAAGAATAACTTGGACTGAACTTATTGGACTGAAGCAGCTCAGCTTTATTTTTTTGAAATATTAGTGAGTCTCAATCTTTTGAGGAAGGGTTATTTGCTCATCTCTCAATCATCATTGGATTGCATTATGTTTGAGCATTTAAATCTCAAGTTACTAAGATATTGCAGATATAGTGACTGATAACTGATATTTATATCATTTTATGTCAGTATCTGCTGTACTGTTATAAAAATCTCATTGATTTACATTACAATCATCAGAATTTCATCATATAAATATCAGCATCTGCACCAAATTTCATATTTTTGTGCACATCTTCAAGTATCAGCTCCATATTCCATATTGTCCATATTCTCACTATATGAGTTATAAAAGCCTGATGTATCAAATATGAAGCTCCACAAAAAACACATGCAAGATTAGATTTTTCTGACTTATTTCTTACGTTAGGCTTTACGGAGTTAAAATAAAACAGCCATTTTAAATTGTAATTTCACAAGATTACAGTTGTCACTGTTTTTTTGTGACCAAATAATTCCAGTCTTGTAAGCACAAAAGACTTCTTTCAGAAACATAAAAAAATTATAATATATATTTTTTTAAACTAACCTCAAACCAAACCCAACATTTATAGAGCAAAGCATAAATACAATCAGTGATATTTAACTCAAAAGAAGATCTCACAGAATCACTGGTGTGAACAAACAGGTTTACCTGCTGCAGGGATGGACATGAGCACCACCAGGAATTTCTTGATGAGGGAAGCGAGAAAGGTGCGCTCCTTCTTAGCTCTGTGAAAACACAGTTCATGAGACTCACAGGACATTGTTTTGAGGTGTTTCAGGTTTATGGGGCGTGAGGCTGTTTCTTACTGCTCCATATCCTGCGGGTCCATCTTCTCATAGTTCTTTTTAATGAGGTTCCAGAACTTCTGCAGTTTTGGGACCTTCTTCACTTCGTGTTGCAGTCTCGTCTGAATAACCACAAAATCTGGAGTCACTTTCAAACATCTCAAACACTGGCCATGCATGAAATATATAGGAATGCATATAATTTTCATTTCATGTAATAGTGCGTGAAATATGTAATAAAACTGATTTTAATTGAGTATAATATTGCGTTTTTGTACTGTAACATGCATTTTATAAAATGTGGCAGATTTAATGGACAGCAGGATGTAAAGCTCATATAGGACATAAAGGAAATGTGTGACAATAATATTCACCGGCAGCAGACACATCCACATGGGCATAGAGATCAGCTTCTGCACCTGCTCACGGATCAAGTCCACTTCCTGTAGTCACAAAGACACAGAACAATCTTCTGCTAGTTCTGTTTTATTACGGATGAATCCCAAACCTCATATCACATTAGTTCAAATGAATAGAGCTTTTGAAGACATGTTTTTCATTTTCAGTGTTGCTGTAGTTACTGCTTTGCTGATCACTGGATGCAATCACTATATAGTTCAAATCAAACGCTGTAGCATTATCAAAGCCCCTGTGCTCCTGCCACTTACTAATGCGACTTGTCTTGTTTTCTGTATGTGAAAAAAATATTGCACATTGCATTTATTTCCAAACTTATTTTCGAAAAAAATAAGAGTGAAAATCAAGTGTGAAAATGCAAATTTGCGACAGGTGTAATTTTCTGCACTGGCTCCTCTCATTCATCAGCTCATGACTTCAGTCTGTTTGAGATTGCTGAGTTCATTCATGGTGGATGCTCTCTGACCACAGCATCTCTAACATTTCATCAGGGACATTATAGGCCTATGATGGTCATTTTTATTGCTACTCAAGCCAACAGCCTTCCTACACAGTGCATGCATAAGCAGAAATGTACATGATTAGCATACAAACACTAGACAATCTCATCAATGCAAATGCACCATCTGCTTCAGAGTGGGGAGACACCGTGCCTCAAATTAGCAGCAACCCAAAAATAGACAAAAGCAGCTTTGAATTGAAGCCGTCATTATACATGTGAACTTCTGAGCTGCTATTTGGTTTCATTTCTGAAGTGTTTTGCACTCAAGTGTTTTGAGTGCAGTTTAAAAAAAACATGTTACAGTCTGTTTGCTCTGTGCAAGGCAACAGTGCCACCAAGTGATGTGCCCAGAAAACAACAGGTCATGTAGTAAATGCTTTCAGAACAAATATAGGTGGTTATTAACAATTGCTAATGATTGGTAACTAACCAGACTGTTGAAGCAGTGATCGAGGAAGAGCAGGAGCACTGTTTGCTCCTTCAGTGGCAGGCCGAGCTGCTCGCCCGACAGACACGACTCCATCACACACTTGAAGAAGTGAGGGAAGTGTGTGGGCGCTTTCTTAAAAACCTGAAGAGACAGAAAACACACTGTGTCACTGCACACTCGCATCAAAACACACACTTAATGATATCTACCTGTGCCTGTAAAAAAAACACATAAATAAAAAAAATAGGTGAAATTTATTATTAAAACCAGCACCTGTGGTTGTCAAAACTTTACCTTGAAAATAGCAAAAAGTTTTACAGATTAACCTTAATTTTACAGTAAAAAAAAATAAAAAAAAAAAAAAAAAAAAGGTATACACATATATATATATACATATATATATATATATATATATATATATATATATATATATATACACACACACACACACATTTCATTGACAGAAATAATGTTATTACACCAAAAAGAGGATGTCACATGATGAACCAAAGTTCATCTCACAGTTTTTCCATAAGCTGACACAAATACTGCACACAGTGTCACTCACACAAATACCATCATGGTAACAGAACACTAAAATAATGTAATAAACATTAATTTAACAACGTAAGATGAAACATAAAACCCTAATGCACATAACTCATAAGAAGAAAATGTTATTTCAATGAAAAACCATCAAATGTCACAGAAATTTGTGAATGTCAATTTACATTTTTTCATTCTAAATAAGATGACTTGTTCTTTTCACTTCCACAAACTGTACTGTAACAGTATTTTACTGTAAAATGATATCTAATGTATTATTAGACCTGTTAGAATTAACAGGTTTTACTGTAGCATTTTCACAGGCTTCCAGTGTTCAAATGTTGATCACTTTTTAAAGTAGTGTTCATTTTGATCAAACCGTTACTGTGGATCTGAAGTCTGTTCTGATCTCATCATCAACTACGGTCAAACATGTGTGAATCAATTAGTGATGCACAGAAATTAAACTTTTACCAAAACACCAAATCTGAAATTACAGTTTTCATTTAACCCAAAAAACTAGACTGAAAATAACATTTCAGTAATCAAATCTGTTTCTTTACAGATTGTCATAATGTGCACCAGCAGTGAAGGTGTTGTATTCAATGCCATTCATGTACAGAAGTGTAATTATTTTACATTAGCAGTGCATTTGAAGTCAGTGTTTCACATGCAATCTATGCATTAATCAACAGTTTAATACAAACCTCCCACGCGGGAACATTTTCCCGAAACTTCTCGTTGACTATACAGCAGATGGACATCAGGTAGCCGTTAGTGGAGGCTTCAGGTGTGTAGTTCGGCCACAGGTAGTTCTCCAGGTACTGGCTGCAAAACCAACAAGAACATCAGTCCTACAGATCCACGACTAACTAAACCTGTGCGGAAATCACCAACCTGAACTCCAGCAGCATGATTTTTCTGATGGCAAATCTGAAGAGAGACACAACCAAAGTCAATATGCATCAAAGTTGTCAAATTGTTCATTTAAAACACTTTCATATAGAGCAGAATACACCAGTAGCCCCCTCACTGCAGAACAAAGATCCAGGGGGCGGGGTTGGATCCACATCCAGGGGGTGGAGATGGGTAGGTTTAGGGGTGGAGATTGGTAGGTTTAGGGGTGGAGATGGGTAGGTTTAGGGGTCAGGGGGTGGAGATGGGTAGGTTTAGGGGTGGAGATGGGTAGGTTTAGGGGTCAGGGGGTGGTAGGGATGGGTACCGAAACTCGGTATTAAATCGGTCTCGGGGCTAGATTATGAAAGACCGGAGTATCGATAAGCTCTGACGTTATCGGTTCTGCTGTCGGTACTGGAGAAATTATGAAAACACACATTTATTGTTGCTACATATACACTAGGGTTGCACGATACACCGGTGCTACGGTAGTATCGCGATACTAAAGCTTAAAAATACCCGCGGTGCCATCGCATTTTTTAAACGGTAGTATCGTCCATAAGGTACCGTAAAAAAGATATGTAGTATGCACGGCAGCAACACGGTTTTAAACGTTCATTTGAACATGAATGCCAGCAGAAACATTACAAGTTGATTGCCAAATGTCTTTCTGCTGTGCTCTGTGTAGTTTAGTCTGTGTATACGCTGTAGGCCTATATGGTATTGAGTGTTTCCCGACGCTTCAGTTCAGTTTGCAATGAGAAGTTGCTCTTGCACGTCGTTGTTCATGCTGCAGTTTATCAGGTCTGATTCAGACCGTCTGATGTCATTTTAAAAAACAGCAGATCAAACATCACGTATTCAACATCATAATATCTTGCAAGAAAGTATTATCGCAGTTTTAATCATTTGACCACTTCTAGAACAGGTGAAATAGTTCGTTTCTGGAAGCATCTTTGCGATCACGAAGGCAGTTCCATTCATCAACATAGTGGCTTTTCACTTGGTTCTTATCAATCATTATATATATATATATATATTTATTCATTTATAATGTTACGTTTTAATATACATGCTGCTAACTTGGAAATTTCAAGATATGCGAGCAAAAAATGCTCCTGACAGTTCGGCAATATGACACGAGCAAGAGTGCTGTTTTTGTTTCGTTTCTGTGTTCGAATCCGAATCCTCGTTGTCTCTGAATCACTGATTCACTGAACCATTCATAAAAACAGTCATTTGATTCACTCCTGAAGGATTCAGTCGTTTTGAAAGAATCGTTTGAATGACTCAGTGATTCAATAACGAACTTCTGCCACCTGCTGGACGTTTGAAGTTTCCCATCTAAAAGTAGGCATATTACATTATTTTCCAACATATTTCTATATTCAGAATTTAGTATTTAAAACATTAATCTCATAACTTAATTTATGCAATTATAAATGCAGTCTAAATGTATAAATGCACATCTAAATGTCACTTCATGCAGCTTCTGTGCAGTGCTAAGATGAGTTTTGTTTAGATCATTTCATGGATAACAATAGCCAGTCATTCATTCACATTAATTAAGTATTCAGAGAAAAATATTGTCTGTTTTCATTTACATCTATTTATTTATGAAATTGATTCATTTAGTAGAATTGAATTTTAAATTAACACAATACTGCTTGGTATCGTGATACTTCAGCTGGTATAGTACCGTAAGACATTTTTATGGTATCGTGACAACCCTAATATACACATTATCTTGCAAATTCTATCTCACCAGAGTTGCTAGCTGTTTTTATATGCAATAATATTCAAACATTTGTCTATGATGCATTTTTGCTATTCGTAATTCAGAAGCGAGATCGCGCTCACGTGGAGGAGCTTCAGCACGCGCAACATGAAAGCCCTGTTTAATTATGATAGAATAGAGAACTAACTATTAAAACATATGCACTTTATGCCTGTGGCTGTTATATTAAGCTAAGTTTATTTATTTATTTTTGATTTTGGCTTCTAAGGATTATAGCCGCGTTTCTTCTAGCACAACTTCCATCCCTTCACAGCGGTGCGCATTCGTTCCTCCCTAAACAACACTTAACGTCAGAATCAGCTCAATCGGTGATTGTTGTAAGATGCCGTCTTTACTGTTGCTAAATTGCGGGACATGTTTGATAATAAAACGTTGAAAGCACAATCCGCACAAGAGACGCTGCTCCCCAGGCTGAAATGTGTGTGTGTGTGTGTGTGTGTGTGTGTGTGTGTGTGTGCGCGTGCCTGCGCAGCGCGCTCCAAAACGGACAGGCAAATTACAGTTTGAGCTTCGGGCGCGTCCAAACGATCAAATACACACAGAAATATGTCACAATGGCCAGCTACGAGAGTATTCAAAAAAACACTCACTTAACAGTATGTCTTAAGTGGACCAGAACTGTTCGGAGAAAATCCGATGTGCGTCAATATATTGCTTTAAAGTGACAGACTGGCGCTTCAATGTTAATCAAAGAACAAAATGCAAAGAGAAAATCCCCCACAGCTCTTAATCTGAATAACGTTATAGCTTTAATAAGCATTAATCTATCAATACATACAGTGAAAACTATGCAGTGTTCATTTACATTTGATTACTTTTAGATTTCTTTTGTAGGCTATTACTTGCCTGAACAGTAATGTTAGTAGACCTTCATGGAAAAATGAAAGCACTGTTTATTTCATTTCATTTGTATATTTGTTTTATTGTATTTGTCAGTTTGTTTTTACTTTGTTTCTTTGATCATATTCTTACCGTATCTTATCTTATGTATATAAAACACTAAAAATGCCTGCACACTGGTGCATTTACAAATTGATGTTTTATATTAATTTAATTAAATATTTATTTTACATTTCAGAATATAAAGTAATGTTTATTCAGCTCCTAATCTGTTATAATATATATATATATATATACAGTATATATATATATACAGTATAACAAAAAGTACCGATAAGAATACCGTTAAAGTACCGGACCGATAAGCAGTATCGATAAGAGTAGTAATACCGTTAAAACCTTAACGATACCCATCCCTAGGGGGTGGAGACGGGTAGGTTTAGGGGTCAGGGGGTGGAGACGGGTAGGTTTAGGGGTCAGGGCGTGGAGACGGGTAGGTTTAGGGGTCAGGGGGTGGAGATGGGTAGGTTTAGGGGTCAGGGGGTGGAGATGGGTAGGTTTAGGGGTCAGGGGGTGGAGACGGGTAGGTTTAGGTCTATGTAAGGTGGGAGGAGTTCAATCTAGATCCAACTCCTCCCCCTGGATCTTGTGTTCTGCAGTGAGGACCATCTCGAATACACAAGACAACAACAGCTTTGTTGGCACCAATTTCTACAACAAGCTCTAATAGTGGAAAGTCTGACAGACTTTAACAATAACAACAATCATAGTATTTATAACTAAACATAAAGAGTCTTACTTTGATTTAAGAATCTCATTCTGGTAAATGTCCTCAATGACCTGAAAATAGAAAATATTCCACATTCATAAACCACATCCAGAATAAAGCTAGGCTTTAAAAGTAAGATGATCATTCACTGACTTGAAAATGCAATTGTGGCCATACACAACAATACATCAGCATCAAGCTACTTCAGGATCTCTATATACTCTGTAAAGTCAAATCCTGCAGACTGAAGCTAAAGTACACCTCAAAGCCTCACCTGAGGATCAAATGAGAGCTTGTTCTTGACATGAGGAGCCCAGTATTTGTGTGAAAGCTGAAGAGAGAAAAACACAAAGCAGGAGTAAATAATCACGTCTGGTGCTGATTTCGACTAATGAACTGATTCAGAGTTCATAAAGTGCTCATAACTCACCTGAGTGACATACTCCGCGTTAATCTGAGACAGCGGAGGCGCGGAGCTCTTCATCACTCTCGAGTCCTTCTGCATGATCTACACGAGCATTAATAATAATAATCACTCCAGGCTTCTGTATATCAACTCAACGCCTGCACGTTTCATTCACATCGTTCAGCATTCACAGCTGAAAACCAAAAAAGATCAGATATACGCTGAAGTGTGAACTTAACCAATACTGCTAATAATACAAACTTTGTTTATAACAGAGACGTCATGAATACGTTCACTAGCTTTAGCTGTATGCTAACATGTGCAACTTCCGCTTTCTGAGTGTCCCTCCAAAATAAAAGCCGGAAGACTTGTTTTCAAAACTTATGCGTCCCAATGTGCATACTATCCATCCTAAATTCTATGTGATAGTAGAAATGTTCAATACTATTTAGGGCAGATAGTATGCACATCGGGACGCAGGGTTACTCATCATAATTTTTACCCGATAATAATTCATGGAGCTTGGCATAACCCGAAAAATGTATAATAAAATGATACTAAAATGTTCATTTTGATAAAAGTGAACATAGCATTTTAAGATTTTATTAATGTGCATGACTCTTCCATGTATATGGACCATACTTTTAAAATAAGGCTTTCTGATATAGTCAGTTTTTCCTGAGATTGTGGGTCAGTCCTCATTCTGTGTGTTGTTGGTCACTTCTTCATCATGACAGTGACTACATTCTCCCAGGGTGACATTGTAGCATTTGTGTCTGTTCTTAGAGTTTGGGCAGCTTCAGCTCTTTCATGGATGTTGTCTTTGTGAAGGTCTCTGGTTGGTTTTAGTGGAAACAGGGTCTTCAAGGTGAATAATGAGGTTTACTGTCACTTTGCTGCAGTAGTTCTGAGGTGTTCAATAGTTCATATCACAAACTAGAGATAACTGACAATGAAAAGATAATCACAACATTTGTTTTCGTTACTGTAGCCTACACAAATAACACTTATAATAATGGGCATTCACATTATATTGTCCAACCCATGCAGCATTCAATTCTGATTCTGAACACAAGTGATGTTTTCTCATTTTCTTGCTCCTCCGTTGTACAAACTGATCATGAGGAATCAGTTCTCTAAATGCACTGTGAGAAGAAACAAGAGGAAGATTTCAGACGAGTTTGGAGAGAGTAAACACATGAGGATCCTGCGCAGAAGACCTGATAAACCCTGCTGCCTCTTCACATCTGAACCACAAGATTGAAATATCATACTTCAACAGAACATCTTGCTTTTTTAAAGTATAAGTTGCCACACATAATCATGTTTACAATGTGTAAATGTTTATTTCTTCATTCAACAGAGTTATGATAGGTATTAAAAAGCAACATGATCAAAACCATAAGTCAATGAGTCTAATGAGAACAGCTGCGCTGGAAACCCCGCCAATTCTATCTGCTGACACATTCCTTCATGCTGGACCAAAATACATCTGCGTGTCTCTAACTAGATAAACAGAGTATTTCATGTCCTCGTAGTTTGTCAGCAGCACAAAGCTAGACCAGCCAATCAGGATAAGTGTTTGTTACATGAAAATGTTCCTTCTTTGGTATTTACTGGTTTATGTGCCATAACCAATTTATTTGATACATGGCATTAATATTAGAACATACTAATATATGCATTACTGCGCATACATTTCACTTACAAAAATGAATCTACTAATGATGCACCGAAATTAATGTCTTACGGAAACATCGAAAGCGAAATTAGTTTTCCATTTAACCCAAAATGGCAAAGATAAGTTTAATAATCAATTAACTAATCAAATTTATTTACTAACACTCAAAAACTGTTGTATATACTGTAAACATTTAAATTGAACAGTTATTCAAGGCATGTTTCATATCAACCTTTTAGTAATACATTTAGTTTGTGTTCAGTTCATTGTTAAAGAATAAACATCTTAATGGTGTCGGTAATAAAAAAAAAACAAGTAAAAATATAACGAAAATGTAATATAGTGCATATATTTAGCACAATGATTCTCTCAAGAGGTCATTTTTCTAGCTACCTAACAAACTAATTATGAACATTGAATGTCTTTCCTGATGTAACATTACATGACATGCTGTTTACAAGCTGTTTTATTGATTTTTTATGCAGTTGAGATGCTGACCGAGTGATTCCATGAGACATGATTCAATTCAGTAAGTTGTACGGTTTCTTCTGATGTTCATTCATGTTTATTTGGTGCTATAGCTAGTAGTAAAGAGGAAGAGATGATTGATTCACGTGCCATTTAAAATGAAGCGCTACGGCGATCTGTCACAACACATTAACTAGCAGCAAAACCACATTTATTGTTTAAATTTCATTATGAAATTGACAGAATTTGAAAGTTGAGACGGTTTCATATCAAAAGTAACAATTAAAGCATAAAGCTTACTGCAATTTCATCAGAGAAGCACTAATTCAACGTCAATGATTTCGGCCCTCCAAAACCGTTTCAGCCAAAATAGAAAATTCGGTTGCCTGAATTTCGGTGCATCACTGCAAGTCTAAACATTCAAAACACATGAAAGCATTTCCTAATTATGTAATCAGTTTTGTTTTAACTGCAAGTATATATCCTAATACATGTTACAACAACAGCACAATAAAGACATAACTCTTGCATTACAGTGACCTGTTAATAATCCAAACTGAACATTCATTTGCACTTAAACAGTTCCACACAAAAATGCACACAGAGATGACACAAAGATAAATAAGCTCTGATCTGAATGGGCTGGGAATACTGAATGCCTGAGGTCAGCGTTGATGTGGAGTTGAAGCAGCAGGTGATGCTGATATTCAATCATGAGTTGAGTCTGTACATGGCAGGTGAATGTTAGTCTGAATCGACCAATGAGGCCGCGGGATTCATTGCACGTGACCTATCTGTTTTGTCCGGGTCTATCTTTGTCCCTGGCATATCTGGCACAGCTGGCGCAGCAGAAACTGGAGTAATACTGGCTGGAGCACAGGCGTGCGTACACAATCAGCTTACAGTTCGCCAGTTCAGGCTGATCCACGCAGTCCGGAGACAACACCTGACTCCCACTGAAATCTGCAGATGCAGTCAGACACATTAAAATACATTCACAAGTGCACGTCATCACATTATCATGGGGGGAAAAGGCAAACTAATTTGGTGTGCTGTCCAGAGTCACAAATTAACAAAAGGCTTAGGGCAAAAAATGCCCCTGCACAGTTAAAATGTAGTCTATTGCAGTTGTGGAGATTAAAGTGAAATGAATGAAAAGTGTCAGTTCACAGCATTATATTTAGATCTGCTCATGTTGCTTCACATTTGTTTTGCAATGTTGAGAATTATAACCAATCGCATGTTTCTGTTGAGCTTATGAACGCAATGGCCAATCAGATGCATTCAGATTAGTGACTGAAACACTTGAAACATGTTTAGTGTGCGTCACTGACTGAATTCACTGAAAACAGAGATTATAACATGAGATTTCACAAGAGTACAGAACTCACGCTGAACTAAAATCATGAAGCCCTTCAGTGATGAGGAATGTTCTTTACTCACTTTCTGAATATAATTTATTCCCAAAAATGTTTTGTTTTTGATGCTGTTAAACTAACCAATGTGAAGTCTTGATTTGATTAAATTTAGCTTGTTTTGTGTAGCCTAAACATGCCATGCTATCCCCCCACAAAAACATTTTAATATATACAGAACTCATAATTACAATATCAAGAGCAATAATCAACCATATTGATTTTTCTTACAATATTGCAGCCTTATCTTGCAATGTTTTTAAAATAATTGAAATACTTTGTTTGCATACTGTTTACATGATGCATTTGTCGTGTGAGTACATGTATGCCACCTTTGAGCAGCATTAAACAGTCTGAATAAATAAACATAAATGCCATGTCAGACACATCTTCTGTTCCACCTTATTGATAACACTCTATACAGTAATATTTGACAAAAAAAGACAACAGAGATACATTTAAAAAGGTAAGTATAAAAAGTGCCCTTACAAATCTAAAAAAGCAAATTATTGATAAATAATGCTGCTTAAAGGGATAATTCACCCAAAAATGAAAATTCTGTCATCCTTTATTCACCGTCATGTTGTTCCAAACGTGTATGAGTTTCTGTCTTTTGCTGAACACAAAATAAGATATTTTGAAGAATGTTGGTAACTAAACAGTTGATGGTAGCCATTGACTTTCACAATATATATTTTTATACTGTGGAAGTCAATGGCTACCGTCAGCCATTTGGTTACACAAGCCTTTAAAATTATTATCTGAATTAATTAAAAAAAAATATCTTCTTTTGTGTTTAACAGAAGAAAGAGACTTATAAAGATTTTCCATAGTATGGAAAAAAATACTATGGAAGTCGATGGCTATCGTCAACGGTTTGGTTGCCAATATTTCTTTTTTGTGTGGACTGTTTCTTTAATGCAGCTTTTTGCCCTCTCGTTCTCACTCCACTGACCTTGTTGAGGGGATTTGGCCAGTCGCACTTCAGCCGCTGCGCTGACGGAGTACGTCCCTATGTAGGCGTTGCAGGTATACGTCCCCTCATCCACTGACTGGACATTATTTAATATTAGCGTCCCGTCTGCTGACACATGCACACGATGTCCGTCCGGTCGCACTGGCACACCATTCCTGTCCAGAGAGACAAGCATAGCAAGATCAGATGATCTATGAATGCTTCCTTCACACTCAATACAAACTACAGTATAAGCTATAAAACTCTGAACTGTGTTCTCTGAACTGACCGTGACCAGCCAACGTTCACATTTTCTCCGGTCACTACACAGGGCAGTTGAGCAGTGCTGCCCTGCGGCACATCGACATCCGTGGGGGCTTTAGTGATCCTGAGGTCACCTGGAGAAACGGAAGAATATTACAAGCATACTGCAGAGACAGAAAACTCAGAGGATGTTGTATTTGATTCAAATACTGGAAAAAGAGACACACCAAAAACCCTGAGCTGGATTTGGCGTTCTTCAGACTTTTGGGCATCCGTGACGGTGCAGGTATAAAGCCCTGAATCATCTGACGTCAGCTGGTTAATCACCAGTGTGCCATCAGAGTGTTGAGAATGCCTGCGTTAGGAGACATTTCACTTTTAATATCATAACAGATGTCACAGAACAGCAAATGATGACAAAAAAGGCAATCCCAGAATGCACTAGAATGAAAACAAGAGATGGCAGATGAGGCAAGAAAAATGTACAAATGTATTTGATTCAGTAGCACAAATTATCAGGGATATTATTGTTAACTAAAATTAACACCATAAAAAAATATATCATTACTTGAATTAGAATTAATTGAAATAAAACAATAAAAAAATTTAAATATTAAAATTATTAACAAAAACTATATCAATATCAGTGAGACTGAAACGTTTTTTTTTTTATTAGCAATCAACCTTATGCTTGCATATTCTGTGTATTTGTAATCCTAATTTATATAATAACAGCAAAAATCAACTGTGAATTGAGGCGAGACAGCCCAGGTGTATGGAGTAAAATAAAATCTGATAGATGTCATCATACTTACCCAGATCATTGATTACATTAAGAACTGCAAACATTTTTTGTATAAAGCGTTTACGGAAATGTTGTTTAAATATGCAAATGATGTGTTATCTAATTAAATATGCACTAAGTTGCATACATTTATAGAACATAAATCTAAACATTGAATGAAGCCAGGTTTAAATGTCTTGTTTTATTTTGTTGGCATATTATAGTTAAAGGTTTTCACAGAGGGGATTTGGGATTTCTGTTTGTATCACTCCATAAATCAAAACAGACGTAATAAAAAATACACTTTCACCATGTTTTTAGGAGTAAAATGTTCTATAAACCAGTGTGAATGATACATGAGCAAACCCCTCTGTAAAACCCTTCAGAATCTAGATAGCAACACACTGTGAAGCTTGGTGTTTGTAAGCGCTGCTGAAGTGGAGATTTCTGGCTCAGTGCAGGAGAAAACACTCATTTTGGGAAAACAGCCTTTAAAGATATGAATTGTAATTGAAATCTACAAACAAATAGATTAAATGCTATAAAAGAAACACTTAAAAGTGTATTCTGGATGTTTTCTTTGCACTAGTCTGAAAATACTTCGGGCCAACAAGCCCAAAATCTCATAACTGACAGATGCATGAAAAAACAAACAAACAGTATTTTTGCCTGTAGTGTCTTGTTCGAGTCTCCTTTGCTATTTGTATGGCACACAGAGTTGCTGCCTATCTAGTGCATTCCAAATCAATCAAACTTTTAAGGTTCCATTGTGTGTAGGATGCAGCTCTAGAAGGGAGCCGCCTATGTAGACAGCATAGAGCAAGTCATCTCACTAGGGTCTGAAAGAGAGTCACAGAAACACATGCAGATGAAGGCACCTGAGCGAGTTGAGCGGCTGTCCAGCTCTGCTCCAGTGAATGGTCACCGCATTCATGGCCGAGACTGGCAGCACCGTGCACCGCAGTTTGGCCGTCTGACCTGCTCGAGCCTCGACCAGAGACGAATAGTCAATGCTGAAACTAACAAACACAAAGCCCAAGGTGAGTAATGAGTGAGAACATATGATGCATAATTACACCAACATTTAATGATGGATGTCTTGTACCTGGAAGATGAATGTGATGTGTATGACTGGGAAGAATCTGTCTCTGATATTCCTCCACCGTTCTGAGATGTTCCTGTATTTGAAAGAAAATGTGTTTTGCTCATGTAAAAACCACTGCCTGATATGGCTTGATTCCTTCATTAAAAGAGCTGTAAATCTACTGATTTTATTGGACAGCAGACAAAACTGTAAACCAGATTGGAAAAGGTTAAAAAAGTAACAGCACAGCTCTGTCACCATTAATGTTTAATAAGTCAGCAGTTTGTTCAAAACGTTAACCCTAAATGTCATCAATAGTGATAAGTATAAATGAATAGCAAGTAAATAAAGAGACTGGATAGCGCTAACCTGAGACAGACAGGTAAATGTAGCGGTGATCTCTGTCACGGTCTCTTGTGGCCACACACAGAAACCAGCCAGAATCCTGCAATGTTATGGGGCCCGCCAACAGAGAGCCGTCCGGCTGCTGCTGATGCCTGAGTGATCAATTACTCATCAACAAATCTAACAAAGACTCGTTAAAGGAGTAGTTCAGCCAAAAGTGCACTTACTAAGTATGTTTACAACAGCTATAATCAAGCTACAACAGGTTTTTTGTACAGTCGAACTTCGTCTCTCTCAAAGTATACATCACAATGTTTAACTGAATATTTTTGAAAGATAAAATATGTATTTCTGTGTGAGCATTCAATGTCAAAGACAATTGTAGTCCAATTAACATATGCTAGGCAAAGTCAAGCTACAATCACATTAAATGGAAATCACAAAGAGCAAAAGAGTAAAAATCAGACAAGCACAAAGTCTAACAGAATCATTTAAAATAGAATGACATTTTAAAAATACTAATTATGGATGAGATTTGAGCTGGACTAAATCAATGTGTCATTACAAACTTGTATGACATAACTTTTTTTTTGGAACACAACATGAGTAAGTTCACACTGCTTTTTTCCCCATTAAAACAAAACTATACTATCATAAAGCAATAATGTAATTATTTTCCCTAGGTTTAGCAATATACGTTTTATGCAACAGGTAAAAGGTTTGGAATAATAAAGATTTTTAATGCTGTTGAAAGAAGTCTCTTCTGCTCACCAAGACTGTATTAATTTGATAAAAAATAAACAGTATTTTGTGAAATATTAAATGATAAAATATTAAGAGATTTATATGATATTTCCATTTCATACATTGTGTATAGAAGCATATAAAGTGCATCAGGTACTGACCTGGTGAGGTCAACAGGGACACCATCCCGTCTCCACTCCACGATCACAGTGGAGGAGGGCCGAGGACTCACCCTGCAGGGCAACACTACCTGCTGACCAACCAGCCCCTCCACCGTGGAGGGATCCGACTTGTCTATACTCACACCTACAGCTGTCCAGCTGAATCAGAGGAGTACAGACAGCAGGAGGACAGAGACACAGGAAACAGAGAAAAAAGGGGAAAAGACAGAAGGGAAGGGGGTACAGACAGACATGCATAAGAGAGAGAAAGAAAGAAAGAACACATATGACTTTATGCTGTACTACTGGGAACAGCAAAGCATGTGCTGCAGTCACCACAGCAAGCATAAAGCTCAGCCTGACCGGCTACAGCTGGAATACAGGATCCCCAAAGAACAACACCAGACCACAAGAGACCACAGGGAGAGGAGAACTCAACTAGAAGAGCCTAGCTCTAGAACACCATGCAGTTTCTAACGCATTCAGACGAAAGATCTGAATAGGTTAAAACTGGATGGTTATGAAGTTCCCTTATGGACCAACCATAGAGTGCTGCAGGGATGACAAAGTTTTGTGGGCCAAAACCTGGAGTCTGCATTTCAGTACTTCCAATTTAATTGACTTTAAGTCAGTGGGTTTTTAAATGCCCTGAAATAAGGTTTGTTTAACACAAACTCGAGATACTTTCATAATTTATTCTATGACATACAATACATCAGTAAAACCCCCTTATGATGAACCCCCTTGTTAACAAGTGTCTAAACGGGACTACAGATGTTGTTGGGACATTACAGCGAACAGGAAGACTCATCTATTAACTAGTCGCTTTCACAGTCTTGTTGCAAACTATTCTAACTCAAACTTTCAGGGAAAATGTTTTTAAATAAAGACTGAAAGAGTTGTTGAAGTTTAATGGTGGTGACGCTGAAGTCATGTGATCGTGGTGTAGTTCGTTTATAGCCTATATGTGGAGCTTTTTACTTCTGTTGATTGTATTTAGTCTTGTGTTTGTGAAGATTATCATGATGAACGTGTAAGAATCATAACTATATGTTAGTCACAGTGCTTATTTTCTGCAATAATCTCAAATCCAATGGCCAGTATTGTGGTTTTTGTTGAGGGAATCAGGTTGGCCTGCAAAATTATATCATCACTGCAGCGCTCTATTGCCATTTCTCAGATCTCAGATCAGCTCGTTATCATGTTCTAGCAGTGAATTTCAATGTCAAAAATCTTCTTTCCTTACTCAAAGCAGGGAAGAGCAGGGAAGAAAAATTTAGTTTTACAGACAGTTACAAAAATTGACAGCAAAAAGTTTTTTTTGACAACGTTACGTCAAATATTGCTTCTTTTGTGCCTTGTTTCAATGATATTGCTTACAGCTGTGTGTCTAAAACAACATGAAAATTCATCAGGAATATTTCCCAGTGACAAACACTAGAGGAAATGAGGGTTAGGCAGGCCTGGATAAATTATTTAGTAAGTTGCTTCAAGTTTTAGCCTCTCAGGATAAGATGTTTAGAAACAATACATTTACTTCTTTAAAAGTGATTATTGTTTGTACCGCTTGCCAACTTCATCAACAGCCTTTGTGAAAGAATAGCGTTGTCTTCTGGAAATGCCCTTCAAGAACGTAAACATGATGAATGGAATTCCTTGTTCGATGGAAGAAATCCCATTTATTTAGGACTGGGTGTTAGTATTAGGATGTGGAAATCAAAAAATGCAGTCAACATGTAACATGTATTGCTGGTCCTGGAACATTCAAAGAAAGTTAACTGGTTGATGAGCTTGTTGATCAGGCACCGATGTCAACTCTAAACCTTAAATCTGACGGGTTGATTGGAATGTTGTTCTAGGACCAACAAGGATACTGATCCATGAACACTTGGTGAAATCACAGCAAGTTTATAGGTGAGGTGTTCTACTCTACAATCTGTTTCACATACTACAACTACATTGTAAAAACAGGACTTGGGAGAGACACACAAACAGTCAGGGTGATTAGGACCCCACGGCAGATTTTATTAGTCACGGTGTAATGAATCATGTCGCTCACACACACCTGGGTATGGGAGGGGAAGGTAAACTAAAACTAACTAAACACTAAAGCAACAGAAAGAGGAGGATAACAGTCTGCGTCAGGGGAAATAAACCAGTCCCAAAAGCACAGCAATGTCCAACACGTCACAGTGAGGGTGTCAACTTCTACATGGAGTGTGTGTCAGAGTGTATACTGATGCAGTAGATTAGTAAAATTAAGAAGCGTGAGGCAAGTCGTAATACATAAAAATGGCATTATGCTGCATTCAAATTGCAAATGTGTTTTAGAGTGTGTACACAGGATCCAAATTTAACTACAACTTGCTAATTTGCCAGTAACTTATTTGGGAACTTAAAAAAATATCACAACTAATTTTAGTCTCACAAATGGTTAAACTTTATGAATGATAGTCTAAAACTCGCTGATTGCAAGCGATTCCAATCAAAGATATACAAACGCTATCAGCTGTTGAAATTTTAGCATTGTCTAAGGGGAGTCTCATCAAGTTCTTTTGAGATGCAATTTTTTCCTGAGAAACCAATCTAGCCTGTATATGATGTTCCGTGTATACTATTGTCATGAGGACAAAATTATATTTTATTAAAAATACAGCTTTACGGCCAGCAAGAAATATTGGCAAAAAGTTAATTTTGGATCCTGTACATATGCAGAACTCTGTTAGTAAAGCAATGCTCACTATTTGTGCATCTAAAAAGCATATGCATTTAACACGCCTATGTAAGTCTCTGTGCATGGCCTGCGGCTCCTCTCTTGGCTCTTCAGCAGGGCATGAAGGGCAAACAGCAGAAGAGAACTTGCAGGGGCTTGGGCTTGGGCCTGGGAGAGGAGTAGAGCGATCCAGGGCAAGTTGGAGAAACTTACCTGGCAGCGGGACTGCTCTGCTGCATGGCACCGGGGTCCAGCTGGTGAGCCTGGTGCAAGTGGGTCGCACCACTAGAGCTGTGGTGGATACGTGCGGGGAAGCGACGTCCACCGTGCTGCAAAGACAAGACATGCGCCTGGTCTCGCTGGCTCAGTTCGGATCTCAGGCACATCCTCTTGCATTCCTCCTCCGAGGCGAAGTTGTTGCTATTGCCATGGCAGCCACCATACCAGAAATGCATGCAGCGCGAGGCAGAGCGGTCGTAGTAGTAACGGGGTGTCCAATTATTGCATGGCCCGGCCGTATGGGGTAGGTCACAGGACCGAGAATGCTGTGCTGAGGAGCCGAGGGGTAAGAGACAATATGCAATCTGTTCTACAGAGTTTGATTAGCCAACAACTTTCTTCAAATACCAGTATTGTAGTCGAGACTAACACATTCGAGTCCAAATCAAAAATGAGACCAGAACAGTGTCATCAGATTCAAGACCAAGTCCACATGCTCCTAAGTCCATGATAAACCAAGACCATGAAAATATACTCAGCCTTGAGAATTACATTGTCTTGGTCTTGCACATATGTGACCCTGGACCACAAAACCAGTCATAAGTAGCACGGGAATATTTGTAGCAGTAGCCAACAATACATTGTATGGGTCAAAATTATTGATTTTTCTTTTATGCCAAATTTTTTAGGATATTAAGTAAAGATCATGTTCCATGAAGATATTTTGAAAATTCCTATCGTAAATATGTTGAAACTTAATTTTTGATTAGTAATATGCATTGCTAAGAACTTCATTAGGACAACTTTAAAGGCGATTTTCTCAATATTTAGATTTTTTTGCACCCTCAGATTCCAGATTTTCAAATAGTTGTATCTCGGCCAAATACTGTCCTATCCTAACAAACCGTACATCAATGGACAGCTTATCTATTTTAGCTTTCAGGTGATGTATAAATCTCAATTTTAAAAAAAAATATCTTTATGACTGGTTTTGTGGTCCAGGGTCACATATTTTCATGGGCTTGGTCCCTTTGGACTCGACCCTCCTCTTGGCTCCAACTCAAATGAGCTGGTCTCGACTACAACACTTTTCTAACGCTCTGACATTTTATATTATGACTTACTATTGCTGGGGGAGTTGGAGCACCCCTCCCCATGAGTACCACCAGCGGCCGTCACACCATCATAGCAGCAACCATAGGTGGACTTCTGGCAGTCAGTGGGTGCAGATGGTATGTCTGACTTTGTAGAGAAAATAACAAACAAAAAGGACATAAAAACAGAGATAGAAAGAGACATTAGGACATTAGACATTAAGAGACATTTCTATGTATTAATGCAAATGGGTGCTTGTTTGAGATGGAATATTCCAGGAACCCATAACTGTTTTTTTTGTGAGCACATTAAAAAGTTTCAGAAATAATGCAAGTAAAAAAGCAGTGCCAATTAATGTTCCCAAAATAATCTTTAAGAAAGAAAGCCAAAAACTTTTAGACAGATCCAAGAAACTCACATATCTAGATAAAGCAATCTAAGAGCAAGCCTGTCAAGAGAACATGACATATTTCCTCAAAATTCCCAAGCAGTGGACAGTCAGCGACCTCCAGAACCAGTACACCAGACCAACTGAAGTAATGCCAGCCAGGGAGGGCAAGACCCTGAGGGGCTCAAAGCCTGGCATACTGACTGAAAACCAGGCCCTAGAAGCCCTGATCTAGAGGATTTTGCCATCAGGATGACTGACTTTGTAGCAATTGCACAACAAGGGATCCCTACCTCTTGCCCCTCTCCATACTCATCCTGTGCCTGAGCCCAAAACCATGTAAGAGTTACGATCATTGAATTCTTCATGGTATCCATTTTCCTCCCTGCCTTCCTACGTTGGGGCTAATCCTATCATCACTGCTCTGTCCTTGTAAACTCTGGAAATAAGGGCAACTTCATTAACACCTCACTGGCGAGTTGGGCCACAAAGGGGGAAGTGAACAATCTGTGTGGTTCTCCACTAAAAACTAAACTAGGCCAATATTTTCATGAACTTAAAGGGTCAAAAATAATATGGTGTGAATATCTTTGAGACCAGCTTAAGTAGTAGGTTTTTGGTTGACAGTCACATCCATTGTTCTGGACTGAAGACAGAGGCTTGAAGGTTCTCTGATTTGTGTTCCGGCCAACTTCTTTTCCAAGGACGCCGTAGTGATGACGCTTTTTCATGGGACTTGTCCTTCTAGGAGGCCATGTTTGCTTTCTGCACTGCCTATAAGGAGTTATTTGTAGACATGATCTTGACAAAGAAGCTCTTTGACCAGTAGTTTGTATATTATCAGTAGTTGGCGTATTATGTAGTTTCACTCCATCTGCATTGTTTAGTTTCACATTACGCCACTGAATTTGTACCCTGAAGGTTTCCTGAGGGTGAGATGTGGCAGCTTAGTAGGATCACATATTGCATGAGCTTGCAGATGACATTCTGGAGGAGGTTTACACCTATGACCTTTCGGCGCAATATGATGATCTGGAGCAAGGGTGTCTAGTCCTGCTTCTGAATGGCCAACTTCTTGAAGAGTTTAGCTCTAATGCACCTGCCTGGAAGTTTGTAGTGATCCTGAAGACCTTAAATAGCTCATCCAGGTGTGTTAATTGGGGCAGGGAAAGCCCTGATCTGGAGAATCTTGTCATCAGGATGGCTGACTGTGTGCTAAACATAGGCCTCTTTGGGACAAACAACACCTCAAGCTCAACCTCTTGCCCCTCCTTTTACTGATCCTGCACCTGAGCCCAAGACCATACATGCGATACAATTGTCATTGAATTCTTTGTGGTGTTCACACTTCCCTCCCTGCATTCCTACAGTGAGGCCAATCCTGTTCCCAATGCTCAGTCCTTGTGGACTTTGGGGCCGAGGGTAACTTCATTGACTCCTTGCTGGTGGCCAAGTGGGGCCAAGAGGAACAATCTGTGTGGCTCTCCACCAAAGATCTGCCAGCTTGTATGTTGGCACGACAGTTCTCTGTGCCATTCCCTATTATCAAGGACCTCAGTCTATTGCTCAGGCTTCCAGTCTCCCTCCACAGAGTCTAACTCATGAGTGTGAGTGAAATGTGTCTGTCATGTTTCTTTGAATCCTTCCATCTTGAGTGCATGTTTTATAGCCACTAATTCTCACTCAATGGGAGAGAGATGAGAGAAAGCAGTGTGCAGAGAAAAGGGCATGGATATACCTTAGTATTTTCCGGGGAATACTGAGAAACGTCATTATAATGTGTAGCAAGGTGTCATTTGTTTGCATTTTCAGCATTTATTTTGTGAAATTACTTTCTATAAACCTGTAATATCTCTTTGCTCATCAGACAAGCTCTGTATTACAGTTCCTTGATCTTAAAGTGCAAAGGTGATCATGCTTTTTCTGTGGCAGCTCTAAGACTGGAATGGTTCGCCATTGAAGATTAAGGCTCAACTGATGTTTTAAAATCCGTTTTATGATATATTTATTTTCATTGACATTTGAATGTGTTTGTCTTTTGGGTATGATGATTTGGATGGTTGTTTTTAGTATGGTCTTTTATCTAATGTTTTATGTAATTTTTTGTTTGATATGCACAGCACATTGGTGTTCCTTGTTGTACTTTTGAAAGTGCTTTATAAAATATGACTTTGAGTTGAGTTGATTTCACAAAGAGTAGGAGTCTGGTAGGTGCTTATTTTAATGACATCTAAAGATGCTTCTGAGTACACTTGATAAATGTTAATAAAATGGACTGGATTAAGCTGCTGAAACACTGTTCTGGAGCATTCCAAACCAATTTGATATGTGCAAATGAAACACTCACTGCTGGAGACCAGTGTGGCCAGGAATCTGGACAGCCCTCCTTGTTGGGACCTTGAGCTACGGTCACACCATCATGACAACAGCCGTACCTGAGAGAAGTACATTTGTATTACATTTCTGGTTAAATTACAGTTCAATCATGACAACGCTTGGAAGATTTTAGCATGGTAATGGTTATGACAATGTTAATGTATATGGTCTTGGCGGAATAGATCTGCTACGCTGCTGCTGCTGAATTGCTGCTGCTGTTGATTATTGCTGCTGCTGCTGCAAGCAAGTACAGGAACTTGCTACTGCCAATGCATTTGGCGATACGGTGCTGTGAGTATTTAAGACATACTGCTGCTGCACAAATAGCATATAAAACAACCCATAGCAGATCTAAACAGGTGGAGCTGAGGAAGGTGGTGGGTTTCAGAGGAACTCTGAAAGCGCGCTGTAAAATGCTCAAGTGGATGATAACCAGCCATTTAAATGTAAAGCAGCAAGCTCATTGGCTGTGTATGCAACATGAACCAATAAGCTTGTGCCAAGTCGTTTAATGCTGTGAATATCATCAGTTACATTAATACCCATCAGCCTGCGCTATCTAGAGTTTCATGACTGAACTATACATTTATACTGTAAGAAAGAAATTATGCATTGTGCCACAAATAAAATTAGTCTCTGTGATTAACTCATCCAACTCCATGTGTACCTGCTCCATGTGCAGGATGGTAGGCTTTGGTCCTGGGGACAGCCTTGGCTCTGTGGTCCACTGGCTGGGGTACTTCCATCAGGACAGCAGCCATAGTAGGTCTGGCTACAGTGAGGGGTGAGAGGCGTGCCATGAGGATTGTGGACAGCATTGTTTTGAGGAGTTTCTGTTGTGTTAGACAATAAAAAATAACAAGTAATGAATGTTTCAGACAGGGAGCTTCTTCACAAAACAGAAAGCATAACATTTATGGGTCACCTGACTATGTCATTCTTTAAATGTCTTATTACAGGATACTTAAATTTAATTGGATCTGTCAAACAAACCTTTGTAGCAGTTATTACGATGGACAAACCTAAGCAATGTATTACAATTATATGTACTTCTAAATTATGAACCAGAGCAGTGTCACAGATTTTGATGCTAATATTGATGTTTAAACCTCTATTAAATAGATTTTTCTTCAGGATAAAATTAATAATTATAGCCATTTAATAATTTATTTGAAAGCCATGATTTTTAACATTTAATAGGCATTTATGAACAACTTTTGGCAAAAAAAGGATGTTATTTATTTTATTTATTGTTAAACAATCCAAATGAAAAGTAGAAATTAATATGTTATTGTTCCTAGTCCTACAAAAATATACAGTAAAACATAATCCCTCATAGTCTACAGTCATAGTCTATGTCCATCAAAAGTGGTTAATGCTTTGTATTATTTTATTTTTTTCAGATCCAGGTAACTAGTCTCAGATGTTTGTTTGTGCATCCAAGAACTGCACACAAAGACCATCTTTGACCAGCATATATTTCCAAGCTAGTCTTAGCTAGTTTATGCTGGTTTGATTCTGGTCAAACTGGTCTAGACAAAGCTGGCTAAGTTTGTTGAGAATTAAACCTGTGATCTGACTAAGATCAGCCTTACATACAGCATGTGTGTATGTCGTTCGGATGGAAAGATGGATGGACAACTATGTTTAGAAACAAACCTAAAACAGGATCCTTGATGTACGGCAGGAAGCCATGAACTGTGTTATCGTGACCTGTTGGGTCCTGCATGCTGGGCACCTCTGCTCATACCAATATAAGAAAAAGAAAGAAACTTCATAAATAAACTGCATCAAACCCATTGAAATACTCTAAAGAAATCAATAAACATTTTTTTGAGATCATGTATCATATGTGAAAACGCTATGCATTCATGTGTAGAATATATGTACATATATATATATGCATATATATATATATATATATATATATATATATATATGTGTGTGTGTGTGTGTGTGTGTGTGTGTGTACACATAATTCTGAAAAAAGCTGTTACCATGAATGGAAGTGTGAGGAGCATATAAAAAGCTAAAATTCTTGTGTACCCTGAGGCCTGTAGCAAGGCTGGGTGTTGCATCTTTCCACAGTAGGAGGTTTGGGTTTGGACTGGCACTCCTCTACCCTGTACAGGTTTCTCTGTCTGTCTGAACAGATCACCTGCCGTTCCCGCAGCCCCGAGCCACAGCTCTTGGAGCACTTGAGAGAGAGTTTATAAGCAGGTAAGCTTATGTCATATTTGTGACCCTGGACCACAAAACCAGTCATAAGGGTGAATTTTTCAAAATTGCTTTCCATTGATGTATGGTTTGTTAGGATAGGACAATATTTGACCGAGATGCAACTATTTAAAAATCTGGAACCTGAGGGAGCAAAAAAAATCTAAATATTGAGAAAATCACCTTTAAAGTTGTCCAAATGAAGTTCTTAGCAATGCATATTACTAATAAAAAATTTAATTTTTATATATTTATGGTAGGAAATTTACAAAATATCTTCATGGAACATGATCTTTACTTACTTTAATAATAATTTTTGGCATAAAATTTGGCATAAAAGAAAAATCGATTATTTTGACCCATACAATGTATTTTTGGCTAATGCTGCAAATATACCCCAGCGACTTAAGACTGGTTTTGTGGTCCAGGGTCACATTTAATCAAGAGGGGGGGTGCATGCTTATTCAAAGGCTTGTCTGTAAATGAGGTGTGGATTCTTCCTTACCAGGCCCCAGTCTCCTATATGCCAGCCAATGGGGCTCCTGCAGACGGGCATCTCACAGTCCTGTGTCCTGGGTGGCTTCGGTTGGGTCCCACATGCGTAGTCCTCCAGAGAAGCTCCGTCTGAACCCACACACACCACATCTCGCGTCTGTTTCCCAGAGCCGCACGTCACAGAGCACTACACAGACATTAAAGGGTTAGTTCACACAAAAATGAAAATTAGCCTGTGTTTTACTCACTCTCGAGGCATCCTAGGTGTATATAACTTTCTTCTTTCAGACGAATCCAATCGGAGTAATATTAAAATTGTCCAAGCCTTATCATTGCAGTGGGCGGGTGTTTCTGTTCAACAGTCCAAAAGACGTCAAATAAAGTGCGCGCATCCATAATAAAACGTGCTTCACACGGCTCCGAGGTATGAATAAAGGCCTCCTGTAGCGAATCCATGCATTTTTGTAAAATAAATATCCATATTTCAAACATAATAACCTTTAACAGGTTTGAATTCATACAGGAATCCACCGCAATGTATAATCAATTATAGTTTTAAGATATTGAATACTAGGAATGTTTTTTAAGCAGTTTTTGTTTGTTTATTTTTACTAATTTAAAAATAGAAACAAATAACCGCCTCACACTACTTAGAGAAAAAATACAAATGAAAGAAGTAAAGCAAAGTAAAATGCAATATGATAAAAAAATAATTTTTTACAGACTGACAAATCTCCAAAATAATAATAAATTATATTTTACACAAAAAAGGCCTATTTAAGAACCAATAAGATGTTTTGACATTAATTTTAATGACAAAATAATTCTACAATTCTATATTCTACAAAATGTTATGGTGACACTTTACAATAAGGTCCCATTAGTTATCATAAGTTAATGCGTTAACTGATATTATCAATGTGCACTACATTTATTACAGTTTATATTATCATTTATTTATCTTTGTTATTTATTATTCAACAATAATATTAATTTCATGTCCTTCAGTTCATGTCATTGTCAGTTCATGTCTGCTCAGGCCAATTAAATAATATTGAAAGATTAAACTAAACTAAAAGGTTTTGGTTTTAACAATGCATTAGTAAATGTTGACATTATCATTAACTAACATTACTAAATTTCTTAGACCTATTTTTCTTTGTTAGTCATGTTAACTAATGTAACTTTGTTGTAAAGTGTTAGCAAAGTGCAATGTTTTACTATAATTCCATAACTCTTCATTACTGTACGTTATTCAGTAAAAAATAAACAAATAAATGACAGCATCTGTATTTAAACCGGCATACAACAAATAATACAAATAGCAGCCAAATGTGAAGTATAAACACTACAATTTATAATCATTTTTTTAACATTACAGTATTAACAATTACTTTCAGAAACAGAAGATTTATTTAGAATGCTTAATTGTCATGACAATAATATGAAAATATGTCTTAAATGAAGACATTTTATTTAAAGGAAATTTAAAAGGTTAATTTTAATTTTAGGGTGGACCGGTTGTGAGAGATTCACACAAAAGACGTTCTTCAAATTTTATCTGAATTTTTCATAATTTTTAAAAGTGTAGTTTATATACCTGGCTCCAGCTGGACACTCTGTATTGAGCACATTTCTGCATGTTACAGTTCTGTTGGTTGAGTGGTCTGGGTGTGTAAGAAGCACACTGGGAATCCTCAACCAGTCGCGATCCTGCCGAGTCGTGAGACATACACTCCACTCTCCTCACCTGAAGACCCCCGCCGCAGGTCACCGGACACGGGTTCCACTCCCCCGTCACCCAGCTGACACACGTACACACACATGAGCGGAAAGAAAGCATAATGACGTAATGATTCATTTAGCCGGCCTACTCAACACCAGCTCCCACAGTGCCAGTCTAACCCAAAGAAACTGCATGCTTTGGGTCATTTACATTCATGAGTGTGAAAATGTTCAAGGTTAAATACAATTTAAGATCTATTAGCACATACTGTAAATATTGTGACTCGTCTTTCAGTTTTGCTCTTTCAATGGCAAGCAACCAAGGCATAATTCACTCCTTTTGAGGAGGGAATACTTTTCTAGCAGATTAACTTCTGTTTATGCATAGTATATATAATATAATACAGTATAAGTATAAGTATAACTTCTGTATAATTTGCTCCATGTAAACAGCACATGTTAAATGTCCCATTCTGGAATCCACAGACACTGAGAGCGAAAATAACCGAGTAATAAGGTTTGTTAGCGATTTTACATTTAATTGTATATTTTAAACATTTATTCACAGTCTATTGGATTCTGTTATAAGCACAGCAACTGTAAACATTTCCGATTGCTTCCACAACTGATGGACGAGTCAAAATGATTTACAGTGGTAATTGATAGCATGCCACAGAAATTGCATTTAACCTAGAATATTTGAGAGAAAAGACAAAAGCTATTTTAACAGTTCACAAATACACACCTACACCTACATTAAACAAACATATACAGGTTTCTGCATTCTAGAACATGACAAGGACAAAGCAAGTGTTCAGCAGAAACACCTGGCCTGTCAAAGTTGAGCAGGTGCTCCCAGAAACCTGAAGATGAGAGAACAATTCTGAAGATATGGGTCACGGGGCACAAAAGAATTCAGTCTCTCCCACAAATATCAAAACAAAACACATGTTCTCTGGCAGGTCGATCTGCTCAGGGACCACAACAGTCTCAGGTTTCTGTACATGAACATCAGAAGAAAATCCCAGGGGTACTGCCATGACAAGTGAAAGACTTATTATTTTAACAGACCAAACGCTGCTTTCTACTTCACACACAAATACACTCAGATAAAAATGTGCAAATTAAATCAAAAGAACACATTAGACCGGAGACACCCAGACAGTGGACTCAACAAAACATCTATATCATACATGAAGGCCATGATTTACTACAGGTTTGCATGTAAAACTGCTGATCTACTAATGCAATATAATGATTAACTAAGAACACACAACTAAGGATTGTGATTTCAGACATGCAAAATAGTTTTTCATATTCATATTCATTCATTTTCATTTGCCAGCTATTCACAGTATCTCTCTTAAAACAGTAAAAACTGAAATATTACTACGATATCAAATAACTGTTTTTTATGTGAATGTATTGTAAAATGTAATTGATTGCTGTGATCAAAGCTGAATTTTCAGCATCATTACTCCAGTCTTCAGTGTCACATGATCCTTCAGAAATCATTCTAATATGCTGATTATATGAAATCAAGTAATATGGCATTCGGCTGTGACCAATATTTGGTAAAAAGGTTTAATTTATATAATGTATCCAACCTGCACAATTATTCATCTACAAAGTGCACACAATATACTACAACAGCACAAGCTAATTGATACTCTCTATTTTGGATCTTAGTAAATCAGGCCCATCATGTATATAAAATCTATACATATAAAATAGATCTAAAGTGCCCACAAAACTGTAACACACAATTCCCTACCTAGAACACAGACAGCAGCTCAGCTCAGAGCTCTACGGTTCATATATGTGAACGGCAGGAATCAGTGAAATATTTACTGAGGTGAAACTACTACAGTGAATATAAAGCTAAAGAGAAAACCCTCCTCTGACACACGAGAGAGGCTGAAAGAGACGAGTGAAGCTCTGAGCTGAACAGTTGCCCTGGGCCTTGTTCATCTTCACATGTGAAGAAACAAGCGCTCACAAGACATAAACATCTCACTAAACATGTAAAACACTGGTGCGAACTGAACTCAAACACATATTAATGATGTGAACGATCTCTTAGATGTGCCAGCCAGGATTATATTATATTATATTATATTACGCACTTAAAACAGAACAAACATTAACTGAAAGAAAATATATTAACACTTATTTGATTTCAGCTTGGTGCAAAGCAAGAGTTCTCATTTCATTTAGTGTAATTTGATATAACAAAAAACCTAAAGAGATAACAAAATAAAAATATAGAAGTAAATAAATAAATAATGGTAATGTAATCTAGATTACTCATTTTAGGTAATGTATTCTGACTACATATGGATTACTTTTAGATTACTTTTGACCTAATTTATATATGACAAGAAATATTAATGTAAATCTCTTCAAGTAAATATCGTAGGACAGAGGGGTTTGACTAACAAAAAAGTTTGGGAATGTCTGCATCACTTGAACAAACATTAATAAACATGAAAACAGCATTGACATGGCCAAAGTCTTCCAGGTTTTATGTCAGATTAGTTTAGTAACTGGCACAATTATTAATCTCATGCTCTCATAATCTCATATTAATCTCATGGTACAACTGACTGAGATGTGTGGTTGTCCCTAAATCCAGATGTATGGACTGCAAATTAATTTACATGACATTTAAATGACCATCACATATTGTGAATACTCATTGTATTCAATATGACACACATATTGAATTATTTTAGAAAGTCAAATTTAAGAGAAAAAAAAAGAATTAAGAAGAATAACTAAATTATGAATAATTTACTGTCACTGAGTGAGTAATCATGTAATTAAAAAGTAACTGTAATCTGATTATGAGCATTTAAAACATAATATTATCTAATTACGAATTAAGATTTTTGGAATCTGATTGTGTAATCCAGATTACATGCAATCATTTACTACCCAGCTCATTCTCAAAGGCCATAGAGGTCTTAAAGACACTGTTATACTGATGGACTGCTTTTGATATAATCTGCTGCTGTATGTACTGGGAAATCAGTTACACATAGACGCTTAAAATTCTTTAGAAAATCTCATAATGTAGTCCAGAGGCACATAAAACGTGAGATTCCTGAGAGGTTGCATAGTCTGGACACGAATGTGTGTTTGAGGTCATGCGCAGCAGTATATCAGCCTCTGAAGGCTGTTACCTGTACACTTGTACATAGACTCGTGGTGCTTCCATGGGCCTCCACAAGCGTGGCTCGTACACATACGCCATCCTTACAGAACAGGAACAGTACAGCCAAAGCTGTGAGACCCAACGCTTCTCCACAAGTCAAACAGCAACCGCAATTTATAACATAATATTAAAACACATTTGTGGACAGAATTCAGTTTCTGATATTAAATAAACACTGTAAAGAGAAATTCCAGGTGTTAATGCACCTAACACACTACAGGTGGCTTTGAGCTGAAAATGCTGTACCTGCGGGTTTGTGGGCACTGCTGTTCATTGCATGTGCGGTTACTGAGGGGTCGAGGGAAGGAAGCACACAGGTAATCTGAATACGCTTCATCATCAAAGGTACAGAAGACCAGACGTGATTGGTAACCTAAAATATATGGAAAAAGGATTGCAAAATTACAGAAATATAGAAACCCTTTTTCAATACAAATATACCAACCATGAATAACTGCATAACAAATATGTGAGGAAATCCCAACCATAACAATTGCATGCGGGGCATAACATTAGCAGCCTACTAACATAATAGTTCTCAACCGGGGGCCTCAGCAAACTTCCAAATGGGCCTCAAAACCATTTACTGTATACAAGGCCGTAACCATGTCTTGAACATTGGGGGGGACCAATTTTTGTATATATATATATACAAAAATTGGTCCCCCCCAATGTGTGTGTGTGCGTCAATTAAAGCATATGCTTTAATTGACGCACACACACACATTATTACTCGCACACAGAGACTTGTCAACACTACCCCGCGACTTTTATTGTAATAAAATAGTTTCCATACTGAATCTATTATATTTCTCAGCAACGACGTGTTTTTGAAGTAGAACTAAATTGACAGTTTCATTGTTTGTAGGGACAGACAAACAGATGCAGATGATTAACACACGCACATTTCATCTCTCTCTCTCTCTCTCTTTCTTTCAAAATGGGCATAGTTTTGAAAAAGTCAAGTAATTGCTTCACTGAATATAACTGTCGGTCATTTAACATTTCTTTCCTAAAACAGTTGAATAAACATTAATTGATTTGCAGCTTCCATCTTACCTTGCTCTCTTTCAGTGTTTTCAATCTTTGCGGCGCGCTCAGCATCTGTGAACGCTAAACCCCGCCTACTTTGATTTGATTGGCCAGTTCAATTATTTTGACATTGAAAAGCGCTGTTATCCCGCTGAGGCAGAGCAGACTGAAAATGTTACTTTTAAAGCTTTTTTGTCATCCTAACAAGAGCGCTGCGTAATGGAGGACAGCAGATCAGTGCAAGAATTTCAAATATTGGGGGGGACATTTGGCCATTTCTAATTATTGGGGGGGACTTGTCCCCCTCAATGTCTATGGTGGTTACGCCCATGACTGTATATAAGACAAAACAAGCATTAAGGCTTAAAAAAAACTCAAGCTGTATTTTTTTATAATTAGTTCCTTCAAAACCTGTCATTTTTATTTGTGATCTAGGGCTCTCACAGTATTGGAAAGCCTGGATATATGGATACAATTTAAATGTTTAATTTCTAGACCTGGAAATGTCATAGAAATATTTATAAAGAATAGTTTTTTCTACTTTGTGTCAAGCTCTAAAATATTTTAGTGGGTAGAAATTGCTCAGAAATGGCTAACTGAGCAAACAAACATGGAAAAAGTACAAATATATTGGTAATAAAAAAGTTGTCACATTTTCAGTTTGTTTAAAGTTTGTTTTTGATCAGTTTTCATGTCTTTTCTGTATTCAGTATCATGATCCATTTTATAATCTGTTAATTAGTTCAGCTCTCCTTCATTCCCTGCATATTTGTTTCTTTGGTTACTGATTAATTAGAATTTTCTGTTCTGGTGTGCCTCATTGGTTTCGCCCAATGTCTGCTTTGTGTTTAAGCCCTCAGTTTCCAGTTCCCCTTTGTCCTGCAATGATTCTGCTTGTTTGTGTTATAGTGGTTGTATTTTCTCCTGTTTCATGTTTTGAGTGATATTAAAAAAATCTTCCTAAGGATCTTCTTCATCGTGTGCTTCATGGCACCCACAAAACCATGACAGAATGCAGGAACAAAACAAGGATTTAATAAACCGGGCTGAAGATTACCTCCTCACCAACAGCAAGGATGACCTCTGGAGTGGTATGTGGAGGAGTTCTTGGAATACTCCCATCTGGTGAGCTGGAGCGATACAACGCTCAATGCCTGCTTTTGGATGGGACTGAAGTTATTCAAATGAGCTATTTCAGTTCCTTTCTCCTGTTGATTGTAATAGGCCCTTAGTGGACTTTATTAATTACGTAATTACATAATGAGGGCAATCACTATCATCATTCAGTCTCCATCTGAAAGTGTGTGGGCACTCCAGCTCACCCTAAGCCTGCACCCTCCATACACCTTACGACTGGGACCATGTCACTCAGTCCAGCCGTCTTTCCCCAAGCCCGAAAGATGATTTCTAACAGTGCTGACCTGATTAGTGGTGGATCCGGCCTTTACTTCCATCCGGGTAGTGCTGAAGACGACTTCTCTCCTGTCCCCAGCTCCAGAGTCTGTTCTTGAATCTGCTCCAGAGTGTCAGCCCAGTCCTGAGACTGCTAAAGCCTCAATGCTCCATATAACCTCAGCCCGAAGGAGGAGACTGAGGAAGAAGAAACAATCCTCTTCAGCCCAGTGTCGGCTCGAGCTCCTGAGTACAGCCCAGTGATGGCTCCAGCCCCTGAGTAAAGACCAGTGATGGCTCCAGCCCCTGACCAGAGTCCAGTGTCGGCTCCAGCCCCTGAGGACAGCCCAGTGCTGGCTCCAGCCCTTGAGTACAGCCTAGTGATGGCTCCAGCCCCTGAGTACAGCCCAGTGATGGCTCTAGCCCCTGACCAGAGTCAGCTCCAATCCCTGAGTACAGCCCAATGATGACTCCAGCCCATGAGCACAGCTCAGTAATGGCTCCAGCCCCAGAGTTCAGCCCAATGATGGCTCCAGCCCCTGAGTATAGCCCGGTGATGGCTCCAGCCCCTGACCAGAGTTCAGTGATGGCTCCAGCCCCAGAGTATAGCCCAGTGATGGCTCCAGCCCCTGAGTACAGCCCAGTGTCGGCTCCAGCCCCTGGGAATAGCCCAGTGTCGGCTCCAGCCCCTGAGTATAGCCCAGTGTCGGCTCCAGCCCCTGAGAAAGGCTAGTGTTGGCTTCAGCCCCTGAGTATAGCCCAGTTATGGCTCCAGCCCCTGAGTACAGCGCAGTGATGACTACAGCCCCTGACCAGAGTTCAGTGATTGCTCCAGCCCCATAGTATAGCTCAGTGATGGCTCCAGCCCATGAGCACAGCTCAGTAATGGCTCCAGCCCCTGACCAGAGTTCAGTGATGGCTCCAGCCCCAGAGTACAGCCCAGTGATGGCTCCAGCCCCATAGTACAGCCCAGTGCTGGCTCCAGCCCCATAGTACAGCCTAGTGATGGCTCCAGCCCCTGAGTAAAGTCCAGTGTTGGCTCCAGCCCCTGAGTACAGCCCAGTGATGGCTCCAGCCCCTGGGTATAGCCCAGTGATGGCTCCAGCCCCTGGGTATAGCCCAGTGATGGCTCCAGCCCCTGAGTACAGCACAGTGTCGGCTCCAGCCCCTGGGTATAGCCCAGTGATGGCTCTAGCCCCTGACCAGAGTCGGCTCCAGCCCTTGAGTACAGCCCAGTGCTGGCTCCAGCCCTTGAGTACAGCCTAGTGATGGCTCCAGTCCCTGAGTAAAGTCCAGTGTTGGCTCCAGCCCCTGAATACAGCCCAGTGATGGCTCTAGGACCTGGCCAGAGTTGGCTCCAGCCCCCGAGTGCAGCCCAGTGTCGGCTCCAGCCCCTGGGTATAGCCCAGTGATGGCTCCAGCCCCTGAGTATAGCCCAGTGATGGCTCCAGCCCCTGAGTACAGCCCAGTGATGGCTCCAGCCCCTGAGTACAGCACAGTGTTGGCTCCAGCCCCTGGGTATAGCCCAGTGATGGCTCCAGCCCCTGAGTACAGCCCAGTGATGGCTCCAGCCCCAGAGTAGAGCCCAGTCATGGCTCCAGCCCCTGACCAGAGTTCAGTGATGGCTCCAGAGTACAGTCCAGTGATAGCTCCTGCCCCAGAGTACAGTCCAGTGATGGCTCCAACCCCTGAGCTCAGCCCAGAGTTAGCTATGCTCTCCATAATGGCTCTGGCAATTATGTGTATCTTGTTCCAAAGCTCAGCCCAGTGCCCGATCTCATCCCTGAGCCCAGCCCAGAGTCTACAACATTGTCTATAATGGCTCCAGCTATTATATACTACTGTAACATTTTGAGTTTGTTTAAAGTTAGTTTCTGATCAGTTTTCAAGTCTTTTCTTATTTAAAGTTCTGGAATTATGTGATTTGATTATTTGAATTATTCAGAATTATTTTTTTTATTATTTTAATATGTTGCCACTAGTTACTGTGCATAAAAAAGTTTTGAAATGAGCAGAAACTTACAGAATTTTGGAATTTAAATATTTAAATTATTTTACTGGATTTTAATATATTGCCATTCCTACCTTCTGTAAATAAAAAGTTTGAAAATGAGCTGCTTTGTCATTACAGCAGAAATATCAGACATATCTATGAATATCATTTTTGACGATGAGTGGCCTTAGAGTCAAAAAGGTTGAGATACACTGTACTAACAGTGACATCAGCAGGCTTTTCCCTTGTTAAAAATCCCAGTATTTGTTCCTTATTTTGCTTTAATGACAACATGAACAGGCAGGTATGATCAGTGTAAGTTTGTGCATATCGAATGATCCTGTTCTCCAGCAGAGTAGATTACAGTACATACAAATTGTAGTCCGTTTACAAATGATTACAAATTACATGATGAAAACTGTAGTTAGTAAAATAATCTTGGTTACACATTTTAGGTAATGTATTCTGACTACTTTTTAGATTACTTTCAGATTACTTTATCAAATTTGTTTTAAACTTACCATTAAAGTACCATATTGATATAAAAAAGTGAAGAAAACAAATTCTATATTTATATCAACATCATAAAATGCATTAAACATTACATTACACCAGGGTTTCCTAAACTGGGCTTAATGAAATAACTGCAGTGGGTTTGTGAGTTGAGAAAAAGTTCATAATTAGTCGAATCGTAAAAACACTTGAATGCTAAACATATATTTTATTTGTTCATCTGCAAGTCAATGTGACTATTAACCAACACCAGAGAACTGTAAACATGCTAAATTAAATTACTAAAATATTAACTTTTCTATTATTTCAAGTAAAAAAAAATATTTTATGGGATCTGGCTGACAAAAACATTTGGGAATCCCTGCATTATATGAACAAAAATGAATAAACATGAAAACAACAATGACCTTACAATGACCAACAATGACAATAACCAAAGTCTTCCAGGTTTGAAATATTTTTTGTTCAGACTTCCAGAATCAACAGTTACAGCATAAGCTGCTGTATATTGGCACCCAGACCCGTTCTGCTTTCCTTCTTACTAGATATTTATAAAGACTGTTATTATACATCATCATGTGCATCTCATGAACAGCAGCCCTCCCAAGCTCTGATGATACGCTTCTCAACTGCAATTGCTCCTGATGTACTTCAGTGAAAACAACATCTACACTGCCTGAAGATTCCTGCTGCAGCTAGTCTTTAATCAGAGATGAAATATGCCAGAAATTAAACATCCCCTTCATACTCTTCAAACAGTGCCACTTTTGAGCTTACCTTCCTCAGGATGTGCTGCTTGGCTCTACTGGAGCTGGTTGCCTTGATACACACCCTATCTGTCCTGATCAGTCCAGGGTGTTTGTGACACAAATCTATGCATTTTTAACAGAATCCACAAAATGCCCATTTAAAAAGCCCAGTTAGCTGTTTCTGGCAGTAATCCGAATTTGAAATAAATTGAGCTGAGTGATGACACTAAGACTAAATATGCATAGTCTAAATGAGACGAAATATGCACTGAACATTGGATAAAGCCAGGTTCAAAGTTCTTGTGTCATTTTGTTGACATATTAGAGAGGGTTATTACAGAGGGCATTTTGTTTCTCTTGTTATCACTCCATAAATCAGAAAATACTGTCAGAACCATATTAAAGCCAGAAAAAAAGCACCATGTTTTCATGAATACAGTGTTACATAAATCAGCTTACATAACACTGTTATGTAAACAAGCCCTTCAGAATATAGATAGGAATGAAACTTTCAGGCAAAGTTTCCAGCGCTGCTGAAGTGGAGATTTCTGACTAATTTTTAAGAAAGCAACCATTAAAGATATGTATTATAATTGAAATCTACAGATGCTAATAGATCTATTGTAATAAAACACTTTAATGTGTATCTTGGATGTTTTCTTTCCACTAGTCTAAAATATGACCAGTGCATTAAAATACAATGGTTTTGCCTGTAGTATCTTGCCTTAAATGAAACACAGACACTCTTCCTGTGTCCTTCTACAAAACCCAGAGGCTAAGCCTGCCATGTTTCCTCAATGCAAACTGCTTATTGGTGCTCTGATACTGACCTGAGCCGCACTCCTTGCTGCAGGCAGACCAGGAGCCGTAGCTCCAGTAATATCCCTCCATCGAGCGTCCGTTCGGCAGATAATACTCATACTCCACTCCCTCATTGCCCTCTTGAGTGATGAGCTGTAGAGAAACAGACACTGATGGTCATAGTGTTCTGTGTAAAATATGTCTCGAACAGGTGAAGGCACACAGTTGCAGGCTCTTCTTCATTGCAGTGGTCTTGGATTTTACAGATACTGACACAGATTTGTTTTGTTCTTTTTTGGGCCAGTTTACACCTGGTTACTTCATGCATTTTCTCTGATCGGAAAACAATTTGATTTGTTAAAACAGTTCCATTTACAACTGCCCACATAAATTAGTCTCCTCAAAACGGATATAAATCTGACCTTCAATTCCCGCGCTACTGTATATGCAAATTTAATGGAGTTCACGTCAACAAAAGCAACAGATATGCACTGCATTTTATTCATCATCAGCTAATTTCAAGATGAAAGACTGCAACAGGAGAGAGAGCGGCATCAGCACTGGAAAGATAATAGACTTATTACTTTTAATGAATATGATTGTGTGTTGAGCGTCTACTTTCAGTTTCATTTGCAGCAATTTGCACGTCGACTTGCTGAAGAGCTACTCAGCTACTCATCTGCAGCAGTGCGTGTTGCAATAGTGCAGTCATATCTGGCTATGACACGTCATATAGCCTATAACACGCTCTCACACGTTTATTATTTTAACATTTTGGGAGGAGTAAAAGTTACATTTGTGGTTTCAACAACCAGATGCATTTACACTTGTCCAGTTTTGTCTAGAATGCATCACAGACCACCTCCTGAAGTGGTTTGAGCGATCGGATTTCAATCCATCTCATGTGGAGCAGCATTTACTGTGAACAGAGACACTCTGAGATGCTAAAAACACCACCGGATCATGAGCTGCTCACATGTAAATGAAATAGTGCCATGCTTCACACACATATATATATATATATATATATATATATATATTCAATTAAATCAGAGCATTTACTGTTGGATGACTGCACTAGCCATGTCCCACTTTCAGTTTTATTTTGATTAATTGTGCATTTCTACTTCCAACATTAATTAACACACACACAAATCTAGGAAACCTTAAACGGGCTCTCACCTCTATCACTAGAGGCTCAGTGGTCGGGCCGCGGCCTGTGATTATCTCAGGAGTTTTTTCACCCTCGGTTCCCCTCTGGTAATACAGCACGGTGCCAGCAATAGATGTGGCACGAGATACATCGATCACCCAATGTCCGTTAAGGTAGTACTCACCACGCAGGTTTTTGATTGCTGTCAGAGGAAAAATGCAAGGATAAAACAGTCAATGATGCTGATGAAAATATTAGGATTAGGATCTTACTCACATACACTCACCAAGGTAATTGCGCGTTGGTACTGTTTCCTTGATGCGTAAAGTGGTCGCCCCAACAGGGATGATGAACATCTGATTGTAACCTGTAAGCAAGAGATAAAACTATTTTTTCAGGCACAGGAACATACATATAAAATGTAAATGTGATTGTATCTTGGGCAGTGTTGGGCAGTAACTAGTTACTAGTAACTTAGTTACTGTAATAATATTACTTTTTGCAGTAACTAGTAGTGTAACTAATTACTAATAAGATTGCAGTAATAATATTACAGTTACCATCCATAAAACAGCTTAGTTACTTTTGATGCCTCAACCCCGCTGATTTAAAATCCAACAATCAAGTAATTTATTATTTTCACGACTCGCACATGCATGTGATGTCCCCAGTGCAGCAGGCAAGCTTGGAATATGGAAAAACTTACATTCAGCAGATAGAAATATTGCATTATATTGATTTTATCAGGAAAACGATGACCTGAACACTGTTGTGTATTACTTTACTCTGATCAGCATGTGCTACATTATATTACTATAATTAAAAATATTTTTGGAACATTAAACAGATTCTTATAAACTTATGTGATTTGATAAAATTAAATCATAATGAAATATAATTGTATATGGGTAATGGGAGAAATTAAAATTAGCTTCAAGCTACACATGACAATTAATGAGATTAATACAACACTTCTGCTTGAATATCACTATCAGTCACTATTGAGTGTTTGTAATAACTTCTGACTGCGATCCAATGTGGATTTTGGTCAAATGATGAGGCAGAAATATGTTGTTAGTAACATTTATGTGGAAGATACACAGTTACAACTTCTGTGGGCGTGAAGAAACAGTAATGTAACTAGTAGTGTAACTAATTACTGTTGCCAGAAAGTAATAAGTAAAGTAACAATATTACTTTTGAAAGGAGTAACTAGTAATGAGTAATATATTACATTCTTTGAGTAACTAGCCCGACACTGATCTTGGGTGAGCTTACCTTTGGGCAGGTTTCGCATTGAGAAATTGTTTTTGACTAGACTGCATGCCTGTCCGTTTCCTCCACACTGTAGACAGGGATCCTCCTCCTGGAGCGACTCCAGCATGTTATCACAGCCGAGACGCTGTGAGCAGACACAGAGCTGTAGTTCTCTAAACACCCTCCACAGTCAAGGTAAAATACAGGGACTGAGGCTGCACGATTTAACAAAGCTTGTAAAGTCCACTGAGAAATCTCAAACAGCCAATTAAAGGCACTTACGCTTTTTTAAACAAAAAAAGAAAGTTCACTGTTTTCCTACTTTTAAAATGTAAAATTCAAAGCAATGTGTATATGCTGATTATTCTGAGTAGACCTCATTAAAAAAACAAGAACAAATGACTATACGTTAAAATGAATTCCAAGAATTGAAAGCTCTTAGGCAGCCATAATATTTACTAAACCACAGCAGGCAAGAAAGCACCTGCACTAGGGATGTGCAAAACTGCATATTTCCATAATCGACGAGTCAGTTGGGAGGGGTGTCTGGATGATAGTCAGTTTTAAAGGGTTAGATGATTCAAAAAGAAAACGATGTCATTATTTTCCCACTCTTCATGTTTCATAACATTTGATGTGCTCTGTGTGTGTGCTGATTAAAGTTTATATGTGAATCATAGTATCACTGAGAGAGTATTATACGTTTTATTATTAGTTTTTATTTGTATATTTTCTATTTTAATTTTTGTTAAAGATTTTGTTTTGTGTTTTTTTGTCATTTTTACTAATAATATTTAAAATTTTCATTAATTTTAACCTAAATGAAAATGAAAAATGTTGCCTTGGCAATTAGATGAAATTAAATATGTTTATTTATATATTTTTTTAGTTCTTTTATTTTTTTTAGTAGTTCTAGTTAATGACCCTGGTTTGAGTAAAACCCAAATTAAATATTTCATTAAATAAAGCAATTACTTTCAAAATCTCTTTATGAACTTTTTAAAGCATCAACGTTTTGATTGTATGGACTTTTAATGGAGCGACAGAAATCACTCAGGTTTCATTAAAAATATCCTGCATTTGTGTTCTGAAGATGAACAAAAGTCTGGGTTTGGAACAACACTGAGTAAACAGTGACAGGAGTTTCTTTTTTGGGTGAACTATGCCTTTTAGAAAGACCTCCATAATTGGGCAGGTCATTTCCGATTAGACTCATTTCTTATAGGAGACTCACAAAAACTGAGAACTTTGGATTGAGCACTCAAACAGGAACAAAGCAGGCGAACTGAGGTCTGCCAGTACTTGTTCTGAAATGTGTTCCTGTGGGCAGGGGATTTGTTACACAAGCAGTGTTTGATGGCTTTAGCAGCGGTGTAGTAATGGAGAGTGAATTTAGAAACCACTCAAAGAGAATTTACCAAGAGTGGTTCTGTCTCTAAATCCATCTGCTTTGAAGAAGAAAGAAAATCTAAATCTAAAGATAAAATAAAATGCAGATACACTACTGGGCTTCACTTATCCACTAGTTGACTGGTCAACCATCTGGTCAAAATGAGCAACTCTTTCAAAAACTACATGAGATTTATTCCACCCTCGGCTAAGTTGGTTAAAGTAAGTGTAGATGACTGAAGTAGACTGTTGCGCTAACCTTACAGAGCCCGTCCACACAGATGTCCTTTGCTCCGGGATGGCAGGGTGTGCCGTCCACCACCGCAGACTTGTGCCGATAGTAGAAGTTCTCTCCTCTGGGAATGCAGTTGAGCTCACAGGGGTTTTCTCCTGAAGAGAAGAGAGAAGATACAGCATAACATCGTCACCTACACAGAATTTCTGCTAAACCTCTAGTATTCCATGCTAAAACTTTCATTTTGAGGTGAATCAGCCCTGCCACACAGAATCACTTCCTGTCTGTACATACCACCGTAGTATGGCAGCCATTTGTAGCGCTTTCCTTGAAAATCAGTGCCATCAACCTGAGAGCACTGCTCCTCTCTGAAATCCCTGGATCCCTTGGGACAGTCCTGATAACTCAGACAAAAAGACGGTTTGGGGTCAGAAAATTAATACTTTTATTCTGCAAGGATGCATTCAATTGTTTTCAATATTGAAAGCATATTATTATGATTTCTGAAGATCATGTGACACTGAAGACTGGAGTAATGATGCTGAAAATACAGCTTTGATCACAGAAATAAATTACATTTTAACAAATATTGACATAGAAAACGGCTATTTTAAATTGCAATAGTTTTTCACAATATTACTGTTTTTTTTACTGTATTTTTTATCAAAAATCTGCAGTCTTAGTGAGCAGAAGAGACTTCTTTCAAAAACACTTATGACCACAAACTTTTGAATGATAATGTAGATATTAATAATGTCAAAGCAAAATACAATATACAATGCCCAAAAGCAGTGAACTTTAGCATGGTACTAATTGATCAGATATAAAATTTCATTTCTAACATGCACATGGGTCAGGTTTCCAGTGTGTACCTGAATATTACATGAGCGATAGGACGTCTCTGGACCCACACAGCTATGACCTCCATCAGTTCTGTAGAAAGAGGACACAAGAACTAAAGGTGAGATTTTACTAGGAACACAGTATTGCAAGGCAATCTGGTAAAACCAAGTATTCATATTTGCAATTGACAATGTTTTTAATAACATGCTTTTTTTTTAAATCTGAGAAACACTGTCAACTCAGTGTTGTTGTGTAACATTACTGTAATTTAGCATGGTAACTGGCAATTGCCAAACATATTTTGCATTATGCAAACGTGAAAAATAAAAAGTGTTCGGTTGCACTTTATTTTACCATGCATGTACTTACAGTGTACTTACAGTGTACTTAACCAAGAAAGTACTGGTAATATAAGGTAACTACATGGCGTAGGGTTAGGTTTAGGGGTAGGTTGGGTTAGTACCTAGTTATTACTAGAGGTCGACCGATTAATCGGTTTTGCCGATTAATCGGCACCGATAGTTGATTTGCATAACAATCGGTTATCGGCAAAAATCCATGCCGATAGTTTTCGGTGTTTTTTTTTTTTTTCTTCATGTTGCGTCTGTTGCTGGAGTGGTTGAGAATGGTCTGCTATCATTATACAGTATGAGAGCGGCCTCTAGAGGCGGAAATCACTGACAAGCACATGTTGTTTGTTTTGGCATGTGACACTGCGCGCTGCACAGAGCGGGAAACTTCAGACGCGCATTTAAATACAGCCGACAGAAAATCCTGCCGCGGAACAGAGCGCCATTCACATAGTTTCCCATTAAATAACATTATAGCCTATTTGTCCCAAATCATTGTTAATGTACATAATGACTTTGCCCTAGGCTATAAATTATGTATTGTGCATTTTTCAGCAAAACGTTTGTCTTTCCGTGGCTCTAATACAGTCTGTATGCTTCATATAGAGAGCTGTAATACAGATCGCGCTTTCTCTTTCCGTTTGCTCTGTTATTTAAACACCGAACTTCAAACTCATTTATGACACATAATTCATTCTTGAAGCAAACTTATGTCCGTTTGGTGATTAAATAAACAGTTTTAGACCGCTGCTTAACTTGAACGTGACGCGTCTGGTGTGTGTGTGTGTGTGTGTGTGTGTGTGTGATACCCGTGACTTCTCCAAGACGCAGCGCTGTCTCTCACTTGCATATTTGTTTATATTTTAATTAGATAATCATGCAGTGTTCTAAAATAGCAGCAAATAAAGAGTGCACATACAATATCAATAACCTGTGCATGTAATTTTAATATGGCCTTTTGTAGGTATTTCAAGATGGCCATCTTTAAGCATGACTGTTGAAATTAAATGGTAATACTTAATAAGAGTCCATTTGTAACATTAAGGAAAGCTGTAGAAGTATTGTTCCTTGTTAGAGTGTGTTCATTTCATTTCAACATTTACTAATAGGCTTCATTTTTAAATTTTAAAGTTTCTTCTTTTAACATTTGTAAACTATGAAATAACTTTAATAATCAATATAGTAATAAATATTAATACTACATTTTTATTCATTTATAAAGTATAGTTCAGTACTGTTACTGTTTTTTTTTAAAATAGTAAAGCTCTATTTAGTTTTCATTCAGTATCTATTTTATAAACTATCGGTTGATTAATCGGTATTGGCCAGTGTGGTCCAACCTAGCTATCGGTATCGGTAAAATCCAATATCGGTCGACCTCTAGTTATTACCTAGTTATTGTAATTACTACAATAAGTACGTAGGCATGTACATGAGGAACAGGACTGTAAAATAAAGTGCTACCAGGTGTTCAATTATGAACATGTTCAAGAGTTGCGGCATTCAACATATAAGATCAAATTCAATGCAATTCACATTTATTTGTTTAGCACTTTTCACAACACAAGATTATTTTAAATGTCTCTTAGAGTCCAGAAAAATGTTTGAAAACACCCTAAAATCCAGTGTCTATTCTAGACATGTCTAAGGATGCATACAAACTCACGCCCTCGCTAAAGAAACACACCCACGCAGACACACAAAAGCACAGAGATCATAACAAGTGTTCTCTGCTTATAGGTGTGTACCGAGACACAACAAGGTCTGCACTACTTCATACGTTTACTCGTCTGGTCCAAAGGCGTTCTCATCACGTTCTCCTGTCCTCATACATCAGTAACATCAATAATGAACAGATACAGCTGCGTGGAGTTTCCAGTATTTCCTAATGTTATGTCTGCACATGACAGACAGTAATATTGTGAGGTAAAAGTCAGGGAATGTTGTGTGATTCACACAGCGAGACAAAAAGACGCAGGAGTGCACAGGTACGAGCACTCGCACCACACTGGAAGAGAGACGTCTGCAAGTCCCAGAAACATCGCCTCAGGGGAACGTTCTAGTCTTGAGCAAGAAGTGTATTCAGAAGCTCAAATTTCTCACATGTTATTGAGTTCACTTGTAAAACTCAGTTTCTGGGAAGTTCTGACACATATGTACCTTTATGTTTCTCAATGCATCGTGCATACATAATAACATGGTTATTTCATGCAAACAAAGACAGAAGGAATACTGTATGAAAACTTTTTCTTATGGGAAAGTATTCTTTAACTTAATTTGGGCTAGGCAAACGATTTAAAGAGGAGTGGTACATTTATAGAAAATCTGCCTCGTTTTCATACGCTGAGTAAAAATTCAAGACTAAACACGCAGACCAGATTCCAACACCCAGATTTATGACCAAAGCTCTCAATGTCCTGGTGAAGACTTTCCCCAGCCAAGACCCTATCACTGAAACACACAATTATACAATGTACCACGTTCCTCTTAAAGTGCATACTTGACCTTGACCTTGCATACTTGACTAAATCAGTGTGTGTGACAAAAGAAACATTGCATATTACTTCTGTAAGATGAACAGATGATACACTTTTAAAAATAAAGGTTCCAAAAGGGGGTTTGCAGTGATGCCATGCAAGAAGCATTGTTGGTTCCTCAAATAACCTTTAAGTAATCAGTTCTTAAAAAAAACATTTTTTATTCTTAGTGTGAAGAACATTTTTAAAATCTCACTATGAAGAACCAATGGAAAGTTCTCATGGATGGTAAAGGTTCTGCATGGAACAAGAACATAATTTTACATAATTTCGCATTTAATTCACCTGTCGTTTCTTAGTGAAATTTACTAGCAATTTCTATATGAAAATAGTTTCAACATCATTTATTCAGTGTAGATGCCAATACAGAACCTTTATTTTTAAGAGTGTAAATAACATCTTAAGAACAGGGATTCTTTAACTGAACACCTGGAGGCCAGGCATGTTTCTCAAAAGCCAAAAGACATAAACAAGGATGATGACTTGTACTTCCCCACACTGAATAATGACACATCTGCCTTGACCTGCCTTGACTAGGTTCACGTCTCAGTTTACAGTCTTCTTTTCAACTGGATATTCTCCTTTCAGCTACAGAAGAATAACTCTTTCTCCTGTGCATTCAAAGCACTATTCAAATCTCGTTTTCAGCTCTGATGAACCCCTTGACATCTGTTTCATCCCTGAACTAACTCAAGTTAACACTGGATGACATTAGAATGACAGTAAATAAAAGAGTCTCTCAATGACACGAGGCTGTGAAAGTGATGACACTCACCGCTGGGTTACACATCGTCTCGTCCTCACAGTAACCCCACCGCCACAGCTGCGACTGCATTCACCATACGGGCCCCACTCATCCCAGAAATCACCGGTGGGTTGCTATGAACACGGTTAGCAAGTTAGCAAATCATCAGTTTTTATCAAATCACTTACTGTATGAAGTTAGTTAAAGTCATGAGGAAGTGTAAGCTGCGACAGATATTTTCCGCCACATTATGATATACATCCTAAATGATTATATGAAAATAAAAAAATGTAATGTAATGTAAGGCAGGACTTGGGTCAGTGCAGCAGTTGTTGATTGGATGTTGAGATGTGGGCGTGGCTCTCGGAGGTGAGCTTGCAGGGGCGGAGTTTAAGAAAATGATCAGAAAAGTCCTGCTAAATGATTGGAGAAGACCTGCACATGTCACTGGAGAGAAATCTGTCGTTTTCACTGGAAGGTCCAGTTATGACATTTTTTTAAAAGAAACATAAACATGGATGAATCATTCACAATAATTCACACTATATCAAGCATTTGCCAAATAGAAAGAGTGAATTTTCATGTCATGCCGACTGCAAGCTTTAATCACTCTGTGGTATCTTAAGATAACTGAAATATCGTGCTCGTATCAGTTACATCTTATTAATGCACAACATCTCTGGAATGCTTCACTTTGATTGGTCAATCTTGGTATACTGTGTTTTTTGAATAATGATGCTATAACTGACAACCTTTCCAGACAACTGATTTTTTACATAGCTACCATAAATGTTGCAAGTGTCACTCCACACCATTTCTTCTCACATGAAAAACAAATCCAGCTCAATAAACTAATCGTTCATGTGTCCTTTTATTGATTTGGCAAGTAGCTGTGTGATAATGTTGTTAATGTGATGAAGTACACCTGTAGTTCCTCTGCTAAAACACCTGTGTGATGTGGGAAAAATACAAAAACGTTGAGATAAGTGGAGCACTTTAGTGCAGATCGCACTTGAAGATATGTGGAAACATCCAAACACTTAATCTGAAAGTCAATGTGTAGGATTTTCTGAATGCAGCACTAATACAATGACATTCAGAAAATTATAAAGTTGCCATGAAATAAAAATTATATTTTCTAATCTATTTTCTTAACATTTTCTTATGTGTTAACAATTCATCCATGTATATGTTTCATGTTTTAATTTTTATTTACCCTATGCAGTCAGGATTTCTCCATTCATTTAGTGAGATTAAACTGAGAGCCACGCCCACATCTCAACATCCAATCAACAACTGATGCATAGAAAGTCCCGCCCCCCAAACTCAGATGTACATCATAATACAGAAGAAAAATCTATTTCATTGCGACTTTAAGTGTGACTTAAGTGCTCAAATGTCTCCAAATATTTTGGGGACCACTATTGTATTTTAATATTACATACTGCATGTTGCTGAACAAACAGTTCAGTTCAGTATTTCTGTATTATGTTTCTGAGTATATGAAATGTGGCCAGCATTTAGATATGAATTTTAAAGCAGATGAGGTTTGTCCTCTCAAACCAAGTGCTGGGATGTTTTGCTTAACAGTTACACATCTCTGGAACTGTCATCTGCTATAGACCTCTGCAATATTTCACTCACCATGAAAGCAGAGGCCAGTAACAGCTGTAGACAGGCCACAACCGACAGCATCCTGATGACTCAAAGTCAATCCTGACTGGATACAACACACAGCACACATGCTTAAACCACAACACCTGTGCCACACAATATTATGTGTCCAGACGACACGTGGACAATATACCTGTTTTCTGCCAATTCAATGTTCACACACCCAACGTCCGTCCTGCAACAGACAAAGGTGTGTGTTAGTTTTCTGTTCCTTTGGAAAAGCCCTGAAGCTGTGCATGCTCAAACAGACAAGACACATCACCTCTGCTCAAAACATGAATTATGAAAAAAAAAAGAAAAAAAAACATTAGATTGGCAACGCAGGAACGCATGCCAAACAGCCCCCGGAGAGCGCTATTTGAGATTTAACATTTGCAATCATTGCCATGCTAATCAAAACTTTCTTTATTTTCATTTATTTAGTACCCTAGAATGACCAATTCACAGCCCTGAACTGTCAAAAAACAAGCATGAAGTCAGAGGTTTTTGCTGAGGAAAACAAAACTGAACTGTGCATACACTAAACAACACAATACCAAACTTTCAAGTCATTCAGAACACAAACAATTGCACAGAAA
>CM041808.1:35989878-36014878 GCA_023376895.1 Aspiorhynchus laticeps | reverse complement strand
CAGCTCATCTGCATTGTTGGGTCTGGTGTCTCTCATCTTCCTCTTGACAATACCCCATAGATTCTCTATGGGGTTAAGGTCAGGCGAATTGCTGGCCAATCAAGCACAGTAACACCATGGTCATTGAACCAGCTTTTGGTACCTTTGGCAGTGTGGGCAGGTGCCAAGTCCTGCTGGAAAATGAAATCAGCATCTCCATAAAGCTTGTCAGCAGAAGGAAGCATGAAGTGCTCTAAAATTTCCTGGTAGATGGCTGCGTTGACTGTGGACTTCAGAAAACACAGTGGACCAACACCAGCAGATGATATGGCAGCCCAAATCATCACTGACTGTGGAAACTTCACACTGGACTTCAAGCAACATGGATTCTGTGCCTCTCCACTCTTCCTCCAGACTCTGGGACCTTGATTTCCAAATGAAATGCAAAATTTACTTTCATCTGAAAAGAGGACTTTGGACCACTGAGCAACAGTCCAGTTCTTTTTCTCCACAGCCCAGGTAAGATGCTTCTGACGTTGTCTCTGGTTCAGAAGTGGCTTGGTAGCCCTTTTCCTGAAGACGTCTGAGCGTGGTGACTCTTGATGCACTGACTCCAGCTTCAGTCCACTCCTTGTGAAGCTCTCACAAGTGTTTGAATCAGCTTTGCTTGACTGTATTCTCAAGCTTGCGGTCATCCCTGTTGCTTGTGCACCTTTTCTTACCCAAATTCTTCCTTCCAGTCAACTTTGCATTTAATATGCTTTGATACAGCACTCTGTAAACAGCCACACCTTTCAGTAATGACCCTCTGTGACTTACCCTCTTTGTGGAGGGCGTCAATGTTCGTCTTCTGGATCATTGCCAAGTCAGCAGTCTTCTCCATTATTGTGGTTTCAAAGAACAAGAGATACCCAGAATTTATACTGTAGGGACGGTCATTAATTGAAACTTAAAAGTAAATATTCTAATATTTTGAGATAATGATTTTTGACTTTCATGAGCTGTAAGCTCTAATCATCAAAATTAAAAAAAAAAACGTTTGAAATGTTTTACTTTACATGCAATGAATCTAAAATATATGAAAGTTTCACTTTTTAAAATAACTTACAAGAAAAAATTAACTTTTTCACGACATTCTAATTTATTGAGATGCACCTGTATAGTGCAATTACTTCTTTTGCCAGTAATATTTCAAAATATTTCATGAATGGGACATATTAAGGTATGGGTCTTCTAAAAGATACAAGGATAAAATCACTGATTCTAATCTGGAATTATAATTTATACCAATATTTTGCAAATTTCTCAATCAAATTAGAAGGCATTTTTAATGTGAAACCACTGCAACAATAGTGGACATTGCACTAAAGAAAGTACCACTAAATTTCCCTAACTGGATAGTTTCCTTGACTTTAAAGGATGTAGGGACTGGGAACAGGCCAATTACTGGAACCGTTTTACCAGGTTTAGATGGACTAACAGCATACCTATTTTTTCCCATAAATAGCTGGCTTTGCATATTGTAACAGGTACCAAAAATGTATTAGAGAAGCCTCTAATGCATAAGGAGTGATTAGTTTGTGTTAATGTTAAGAGTATAAGATGAGGGAACCATAAATCAAGGTGAAGTCTTCATTCAAAGGCATTTTGAAAATCCATACAGATGGCAAAGCTTGATATAGTCATCTTTCTAAACCAATTACCTGGAAAAGGATACATTTGGATATAAACTTTGCAACTATACAGGGCACCAAAACCATGTTGGTGCGATCTATAACCAAACCACAACCCTTTGGATTTAGGGTCCAAAAAAAAAGTGTTTCCATAATTGCTTTAAAACTACTGACTCACATGTACAGCTGCCAGCAGGATTCAGCCATTTTTCATTTGGTTAGATAATCCTTGGTTGGTCGACCATGTGTTCAGGCATTAATCAACCAGAGTGTGATTTTACTTTGTTAAATGATAGGGGTTCACTTCACAAGATGCTTTGTCATTGCCACAGTTTCACAACTACCTCATATTTCAAATACTGGCAGCTTAATGATTCTAGTATCATGGCTTTGTATCTTCTTCAACCATAATCTAGGATTTTCAGAAAAAAAAAGAAAAAAAAAGCTGATTGCTATTCTTTCATTACACAGAAACCAAACATTTAAGGGGTGAACTAAGGTACATTAACATCAACGTTAGTCTGGCATATTTTACATTGGTTCACTCCTGGACCTAAAACACACCAGCAGATGCACACAGTGTGTAATTATTAAATATGTTTCCAAGTCCATGTAGTTTCCTTCACTCCTTTGTAACAAGTCTCTGTAATCAAAAATATTCCCAACATGCACCTAGTAAACATTGGGTCGTCAGTCCGTTTGTGGTCTTTTCAGAGTTGTCGGCTGAGCTTCTGGGCTTGCCTCTCCTTTGCATCAAAAGCATACTTGGTGTCCTGCAACTGCTCGATGATTTCCTTAGCCTCCTTCATGTCCTGGGCCAGCTGGTTGTACTTCTCAGTGAGCTCCTGGTTCTCCCTGCGGAGCTCCACCACCAGCTGGCTCAGCTCCTCGCTCTGCCGGCCACAGTGCAGCTTCAGCTGCTCCATCTCCACGAGGGTCACCTCCATGCGCTTCACCAGGCCTTCCAGTTTTTCCTTCGACATGGTTTCTAGTGGAAGTTGTAGGTCTGGGTTGCAGAGTGTAAGAGTGGCAGATAAGAGAGTGGCTGTGTCCTTGTTGCCTGTGGTGTGACAACTAATCACTAATGGCCTAATCCTAGAGCACTGGCTTGTCTTGTGCGTCATAGGACACTCCCTCACACTTCCAGTAATCACCTTAGAGGAGCTATCCTTAGCCACATCTCCTGTAGTCTCGGTGGTCTAGATGCTAAAGACTCACCTCCAGAGATTAGAGTGTTTTACAGCCTTGTATGGCCTCAAGTAAGCCAGCTTAATACCGTACAGGGAACTGAATAGACCTGGGGAAAACAGGCTATCAGGAATAGGAGTGCCCAAATTTAGCTCTGTTTCCTCACACTGCCACAAATAAGTTTTAAGACCAAACCAAACTGAACCCATCTTGACATAAGGTATTCTGGGTGATTATTTACTAATCCAGCTCAAAAGAGATCATCCCCAATCTCTGTGATGTTTTGCCCTCTCATTTAATGTCTTTCCATTTAATTTGCCTGCAACATTTTACACTGCATTCAAAGCATACCATACATCTTTTTGGGAATCAAGCCCACAACATTATCGCTGCTACAATTGTGCTCTACTGCAGGGACGTGCAACGCTGGTTCTGGAGGTCCACTCTTGCACAACACATCTGAAAAATCTAAGTCTTCAAGATTGCTTAAAAATTCCAGGTGTGTTTGATTAGGGATGGAACCAAACTCTGCAGAACAGCAGTCCTCTAGGACTGAAGTTTCCCAACCTTGCTCTACTGTTTGACCTATGGCAGGGGTGTCCAATCCCACTCCTTAAAGGGTTAGTTCACCCAAAAATGAAAATTAGCTCATGTTTTACTCACCCTCGAAGCATCCTAGGTGTATGTGACTTTCTTCTTTCAGACGAATCCAATCGGAGTTATATTAAAATTGTCCTGGCCCCTCCAAGACTTTCAATGGGGTAAGCGGGTGCTTTTTGTCAACAGTTCAGAAGACGTGAAATAAAGTGCACGCATCCGTAATAAAACGTCCCTCACACTGCTCCGGGGTGTGAATAAAGGCCTCCTGTAGCGAATCCATGCGTTTTTGTAAGATAAATATCCATATTTCAAACGTAATAAACACTTTTTTACTCACTTCCGCTGACTGTGGTACATGGAAGTTGTGCAGGCGGATGAGGACGTATGCGTTGCGTGATTAGTGACGAGCGTGGAGAGAGAACAAAACAAAATGCCGGTCACGAATTAGAAGCAATAAAACGAGGATTTGTAAACAAAAATGTCGGAGGATTTCGATATAAGCCAAGAGGAGACTGGTTTTCCTTTGCTGAAGTAAGGAAACATTGTTTCCTTTGCTCCTGCATTTCTCAGAGGCACACGTGCGACGCGCAAGTCCTGCGTCATCCGCTTGAGCGGCTTCCGCGTACCACAGTCAGCGGAAGAGACAAAAAAGTGTTTATTACGTTTGAAATATGTATATCTATCTTACAAAAACACATTCATTAGCTACAGGAGGCCTTTATTCACCCCCCGGAGCTGTGTGAGGCACATTTTACTATGGAAGCGCACACTTTATTTCACATCTTCTGAACTGTTGACCACAAACACCCGCTTACCCCCATTGAAAGGCTTGGAGGGGCCAGGACAATTTTTAATATAACTCCGATTGGATTCGTCTGAAAGAAGAAAGTCACATACACCTAGGATGCTTCGAGGGTGAGTAAAACACAGGCTAATTTTCATTTTTGGGTGAACTAACTTTGGTTTCACTTTTCTTTTTTTTTTTCAAATATTGAATCTAATCCACCTCATCTGTGATAAAGTACACAACATAAGCATAACTACGGGAAGCAGACAGTGTCCAAATGCAAGTCTCCGTTTTTAACTCCACCCCCCCAGTTGGCATATCCCACAGATTGGTTAAATCCAACCACAGCCAAAGTGTTGAGAACTACTTGCAAATTACAGACAGGTGGGTCAACTGGGATTGGTACTAAAGTCTGCAAGACACTGGCCCTCCAGGACCAGAGTTGAAGAGCCTTGTCCTTGGTCCTTCATTCAATGCAAATCTTTTTTTTTTACGTGCCAAGTTCTAGAACTTTAAAAACTGCCTGAGCAATACTGATGTGCCAGTGCCTGTTGTGATTTTGTGGAAATCTGTTGATTTCACCTGTGGCATAACAAGATCATTGCAGACTTCAGGTGAGACGCTGAGGTGGAATGTGAAGGCTCAGCTTGAAGCTAATCACCAAGGTACAATCATAAAAGAGAGCCATGGCCATCCCAGCATGCCATGCCAAGCAGTCCCCATGGAAACTGCTGCTACCTCTAGAGATTCAGGCAACATGCCAATTGCAAAGGGTCAGGGACTTGGAAGAGGGGTGACAGTCCTGCAATACAGTGGAATTTATAAAATGTTCCCACCATTTTCAGGCCCTTTAACATTAGCAAGACTGAACAATAGGTCAAGACAATGAACCCCAAAGTAATGTGACTTGACTGTTCCCTAATGTCCTCCGTGTTGGCCAGTCCACCTGAAGGTTAACTTATTTGCCATTCTTAATGTCTGGTTTTGTTACACAGACCTGGCAACCCTGATCATAAAACAGTTTGGACCCCATTTACATGATAAGAGTATCTTCTTGTGATCAGATCAGTGAGATGATTGTGAATACCAGGTGGACTCAAGGCTGGAGAAAAAAACCCAGAAAACAACAAGAAATTTCAATGGAAATGATTTGATGGAGACTGAAATTTGCTCAAATGAGCAACCCCTTTATTTGTGAATCTTTCAATTTAGTTACAAAACATTTGCATTTTCTTGAAATGACAAAAGTTGTGGATAATATGAAAGTAAAAGTCATTCAATCAACCATTTTGCTGGTAAATAAAAAAGAAGAGAAAAAAAACAACAACAAAAAATTAACTAACAAAACAAACAATTCTTACACAGTCTCCTGACATCTTGTCCAAACACGAAGGAAATTAAAGAGAATGTTTATACATTCCAAAATTACGATCTCACACTTTTCAGGAGAGCAAAACAGTAGCTTGGATCAGCACTTGATTTAATGCTAGAGTAACCCAGAACATCGTCTCAAATATGGTCATATGGTTGGTGTTAAAAATGAAAACTTGAAGCATCACAGGCATCTCAGAAGACCAACAAAAGTGATCAGTACCTACCTCTGTTCATGCAGCCATATCATTCAGAGAGCTTTGGGTTAATGCTCACTATATCAGAGCTGGAATTAATGTAATGCCTAGAAAGTGAATCCAAGATCTGGTGGACAAAGCAAGCTCTGGTCCCATTCCATACACCAGAGTTCATCAAAGTTTGAATGAAGTGATAAAGTCAATCACTTTCATCCATTCTTACTGTGTTTTATCCAAACAAACAAATGTTCAGCGTATCGCCTGAAGATGTTACCAAAGCCAATATCAGGATCAGATGAGTCACTGGAGAGGCACTGTAATTAATAGAGTCATTCAATGCCAAAAACAGCCAATCCAGACATGTGTCCAGAGGAAGAGGAAAGGTGTGCTAGTCTACAGGGTTCACGTTCCCTGCAAGAGGATTCTGGGAATTAGCTGTAAAGTGGAGTGCGTGAGGAATGACCTCTCCTCCGTGCTAAATGTAGAACTGATGAACAGCCAGCTGATCCATGAACGGCCGCACAAGGTTATCCGTGGCAAAGTAAAAGACCAGGCCGAAGGTTATGGAGATGGGGAGAGCTGGAAGGGCCTTTTTGAAGATGGCCAGAAGGAGCAGAGTTAGACATAAACCCTGAGGAGAAAGAAATATCAGACTATTGTGAATGCTGACAAAACACGTAATAAGAGTGAACAGGTCATTTTGTATTGAGATGAATTGTTTGGAGGTGACACTTGCTTAGATAGACATCTAATTGGGAACTATTCATCTGTGCACGTTACTGCAAAACGTTTGTGTTCATAATCTTTCATCAAAATATAATAAGCAGCTCCACTTCTGAAATTACTTTAGTTTTTCAGATGACGTCACCACTTTACACAATCCAATCCATTCTGATGAATAAGAGCAAGTCGTTTCGCTCACTGAACATTTAAATGGGTGCATGGTGACTTTAAGCCAGACACTATATGTGACCCAGGACCACAAAACCAGTCATAAGGGTCAATTTTTTTTTAATTGAGATGTATAGATCATATGAAAGCTGAATAAATGTTGTTAGGATAGGACAATATTTGGCTCAGATACAACTATTTGAAAAACTGGAATCTGAGGGTGCAAAAAAATCAAAATATTGAGAAAATGGAAAATGGGAAAAAGTTCTTAGCAATGCATGTCACTATTCAAAAATTAAGTTTTGATATATTTACGGTAGGAAATTTACAAAATATCTTCATGGAACATGATCTTTACTTTTAGCAATATCCTAATGATTTTTTGCATAAAAGAAAATTGATAATTTTGATCCATACAATGTATTGTTGGCTATTGCTACAAATATACCCGTGCTACTTATGATTTTGTACTCCAGGGTCACATATATGTGAAAAGTGTAAAAATGTTCACTAATCCATATGACCATACCTTCCCCAGTAAATAAATTCCATTCCATTCAGACAACAGTTATGTATTACAAGATTTCTGTAACGTTATGTTTAAATATGCAAATTAGACATTATCTAACTAAATATGCACTAATTTGCATACATTTCCAGAACTGAAACCTGGACATTGGATGAAGCCAGGTTTTATTTTTGGTTTCATTTTGTTGATATATTAGAGGTTTTTACAGAGGGGATTTTGAAAGGATCTTTTAATTACTCCATAAATCTGAAAATACTGTCAACAACAAGGAAATATTCCTTTCTGAATATTTTATGAATAAAATGGTTTCAGAAAAAAAACTATTTCTATTATATATTTGTATCTTAATTGAAATCTACAGATGCAAATAGGTAAAGTGTAATAAAAACAAACACTTAAATGTGTACTTTGGATGTTTTCTTTCCATTAGACTGAAATAAGTCTAAAATCTAGAAGCAAAATAGCCCAAAATCACAAAATTGACCAGTGCATGAGAAAACAATGGATTTGCCTGTAGTGTCTTGCCTCCCAACACCTTTTGGGGCCTTTATACATGTCTGGAGAATAATACCTGACTTATGCCTGATGTAGCGAGTTGTATTTATTTCTTTGGGATACTTACGATGAGAATGGCCACAAAGCAGGCTATCGTCGTGTTCCAGTCACTGTTGGCTGTGGCTGATGCTTTACCCACCAGCATACTGTAAAAGATGAAATCTCCCAAACCCAGCTTCACCCCCCCTGAAAAACAAACACAAACATCAGCATGTGCACGAAATCCTGCTTAACAGGAAGTGAGGGTTTTGTTTGCATTAAACAGCAACCATATTTTATAGCCAATGTGACCCTGGACCACAAAACCAGTCATAAGGGTCAATTTTTTGAAATTGAGATTTATACATCATCTGAAAGTTGAATATATAAGCTTTCCATTGATGTATAGTTTGTTAAGATAGGAATCTGAGGGTGCCAAAAAAAAATCTAAATATTGAGAAAATTGCCTTTGAAGTTGTCCAAATGAATATCAATGCATATTACTAATCAAAAATTAAGTTTTGATATATTTACGGTAGGAAATTTACAAAATATCTTCATGGAACATGATCTTTACTTAATATCCTATTTTTGGCATAAAAGAAAAATGGACAATTTTGACCCATACAATGTATTGTTGGCTATTTCTACAAATATCTTATGACTGCTTTTGTGCTTCAGGGTCACATATAATTTAAACACTTTATTTTTTCATTATTTATTGACTTATTTAATTGATTAATATTCTGTTAAACAATAGAGTTTTTTTAAAAAAGGGACAACTAGTTGACCATTGTGGCCCATTCTACGGCACTACATCCACATGTGGTTTGAGTGAAACTATTTGGACCCCATTGGTCTGATCATGTGACACAGACTTCAGAGACATGGAGGCCTTGAGAGGTGCTGCTCAATGGAATGGAGGACAGTTACTGAAGATACTCACGCTCTTCGTCGTCTTCCACTGGTGGCGGGCGTGTGGAGGGCATCTCTTGGATCTCTCGTCTGCTGTCCTCAGTGGACTGTATGGGGCCGAGCTGATGCTGCTGCTGATTGACCCACGCATGTGTGAAACCGCCATCATCCTCCGGCTGAGCTGTGGGTGCCACGGCAACTACAGGAGACAGACTCAATGAGGAACGCTCACAGTGACAGCGATTTACAGCCGTCTGAGAAAAGCTGAGTTTAACAAATGAGCAGCAACACAAAGAGGCAAATACTGATCAGATGCAGTCAGTGCTGCTCACATGATCCACATTTATAGTGGGAAGTAGGAATAACTAGAGGTACGGTTTTTAATGCCCGATGACATGAAGATAGCAAAAACACATGCATAACAATTACTGAAATTACTTTATTATTTATTCAATTAGAAAAAAAATTAAAATGAATATGAAAAAAAAGATTTATCTCTTAGACAGCAACTTTCTGAAATGTTATATTTTTCACAAATAAATCTCAACTACAAATGCAAAAGCATACAGATGCACACTTCCAAATCTCTCACAGCTAGATTTTTACAAAGTTTGCAAGGTTTATGAAATTAAATTATATAAATGCATATTTGCTTACGATAGAGTAAAGGGTATCATAGCACATACCGTTCTATTACTAATAATAGAAAAGCAAACGCTATAATACTTTTATTTGTATATACCACTTATCTTTAATAGTTTTGTCTAATAATTCATTATTATTCAAATAAAAGTCATTTCAAAATAAAAGTTTTGTTTCCGACACATCTCATCAGTCAAACACATCCACCAAACTGAAAAAAATCGACACGGATAATAATAAAAAAAGGGCAAATAATTGATATTTGGTTGATAATAATCAGAAATGTTTCTTGAGCAGCAAATAAGCATATTCGAATGATTTCTGAAGATCATGTGAATCACAGGAACAAATCACATTTTACAATATATTCACACAGAAAAAAGTTATTTAAAATTGAAATAATACATCGCCATTTTACTGTTTTTTAAGTATTTTTAATCAAATAAATGCAGCCTTGGCGAGCAGAAGAGACTTCTTTCAAAACATTAAACTGACCCTAAACTTTTGAAAGGCAGCGTAGATATTAATGGTCAATGTTTTATCTAACCAATGAAGCATTTTTTAGACACGGATCTGAAATGAATATTTCTTCAGTAAAGTGCCTGTGAAGACGCACATTATTACATGCAGTGTGATTCTGGGGCTCAAACACTCACCCTGGTTCTCCTGCTGAGGAACTGGATGGCTGGAATTATTCCTGGTCTCAGCGCTGTCCGCCATATTAAACAGCCACACCATGGTTGCTGACGAATCAAATGGGCGCACATGTAAATGTGACGATAACAACCAAACATTCAACTAGAACCCTGAATTCAATGCTCCACAGGCTGAGAAGACAGAAGTGCTGAGAGGTTTTTCTTACAGGAGTAGATGAGAGCAGGGAAGATGGGTTCATTCCTCTCTTGAGCCGTTTCCACGAGGATACGCAGAGGTCCTTTCGGGCACAACACGGCCAACAGATCTACAGAAGAGCAAGAAAGATTAAAGCAGTAATTATTAGCAGTTTAGCCTTGAGACCATTTGTAGTCCTATACTTTACGGCAGATTTACAGTATCTCTATAAACAACCCAGATGAACCTAATAAACTCATCTTCAGTGACTGACCGTAGACAGATATAGCAGCGAGGATGAGCCAGGCGGTCCACTCTGGCAGGTACTTGATGAAGACCAGGGCCATGAGCGCGCTGATCATGATCAGATAGGCCTGCTGGAGCCGCAGCGGACCCTTCCAGTGGATACAGATCATTCCCACCACACCGAAGTTCCAGATGATCAACGCTAACGTGAAGTAGTCCATGGCCACGTTGTATGTCTTGAACACTTCCCTGCGGTGAAGAAACACGTGTGCAGCTGTTATCAGAAGCAATGCTTTCATAACATAACATCAACATCAGGCACGATCATCAGATAAATCTTGATTTTTGTTAACGGTGTTTATACTGCATTTTACTTCTTGATTGTTCTTCAATAACACCATTTAAAACTGCAATCCAATGCTCTCTTCACCGCAAATACCCGTATATATATATATATATATATATATATATATATATATAAAATCCAAAACTAAATCTGGTCGCATGTCATTAAAAAAATATTCATAAAAATCAAGTGAAAAATTAGAGTTTTTCATTACATCAAATAAAACAAACGTCACAATACAAAAAAAAAGTCAAAAACAAAATCTAGCTGCCAAAGCAAAATTTTCCATTTTCATTTAGTTTAACTTGATGTACTAAAATTGATCAAATAAATTATAAAGTAAAAAAAAAGAACATTAAAACACACAACAAAATTACTTAAACCTGAACTAAAATGAAAACATAAGTGAAACTAAAATGAAAGAAAATTAAAACTAAAATGAAAACCTATAGAAGTAACAGGACAGAAAACTGCAGTTTCACAGGGTCTTTAATAATAGTACTTATATCACTTTTTAACCCATTATTTACAGCCCAAAAGCAGCAACACTAAAAAACAGAACTCACCCCAAATAAATGAAGGAGAAAAAGAAGAGGAGGAGAAGGTTGGAGAAGAACAGCCAGCCTTGAATCACCTGCAAAAAACCAAACAAACAAAAAATACATCATGAACTTGCAACGTGGGTCAAGAAGAGTCCGTGAGCATCCTAGAGACAGTGGAGTGAACAGACCTTGTAGCATCTGTACTTGTAGAGCACCACCAGCACCAGGGTCATGACCACAATCACACTGATCATGATGGTGGCGTTGAGCATGGAGTTGAGCGCGCGCTGACCCACCGTCTCGGTGTCCTCACGGAACGGAGTGTAGATCCTGTCATTATATTTCAACAGAAACAAAAACAGGTCAAATAAAGAAGTAATACTGCTCTTTCAACATGAAAACCTTTCATTCAAACACTGAACATGAACTCAAACTTTTACAATCTGGTAACTCTTACAATACATTTAAAATTATGAGTATATGGTCATATTTAATTATTTTACTTAAAGAAAACAGTGTTATTTTAGTACCATTAATATACTATTACAGCTTTTGTTCATATTTTGAATTAGATTTTATTTTAATATTTTCATTTTTACTTAAGATTTTGTTGTATTGTGTTTTTGTAATAATAATTTATTTATTTATTATATGTTTTTATTTTAGTCATACGAGTACTTTAACATTTACTACACAAAAGTGAGAAATGTAGCCTTGGCAGATATCAGAAATGATTTTATTTCAGTTAATGTTTTGAAAATGTTGAAAATGAAAATGGTTTTGGTTTAGTTAACAATAATACCCCTTTTATGATTAGCAAATTTCACACCACAACTACAGTAGTCAACATTTTAAGTGGATCAAAAAAGTTCAAAGTTGTCCTGAGAACACTTTTTTGGTTTTAGGTTTTAGGACAACTTTGATGAAAGGTTTTGATCCACTTCAAATGTTGACTAGTATATTTTTACCAAAATGAGGGGAAAAAAACAAAAAACACAGAACTCAATATAATAACTATTATACTAACATAATAGCACATTATTTATTCATCATAGTGTATACATTTACAACTAAATATTCTAAATGAAATAATAACGGATGTGAAAATGATCATGTTATCATACAGAGTAAAATGTGACAGTCAAGAGAGAACCACAAACAGCATGTAAGAGGACAAATCAACAGTTTCTCCAGTAATGAGAGGTCAGTGAAGCTTTAGCACTGTCTGGAGGAAAATCACTGCCACTGCATCACTGGACACACTGACCAGCTGCTGTCCATTCCTTACTCATGTCTTCCTGACGCACAGATCACTTAGATCATTCCAGACATTTCAGACTTGTGTTTTCTGATGAAATGATGTTCTTCAGAAACAGGTACAGAGAGGTGTTTTCCAGCATCATGAATGTAGTTAGCTGTGTGTGGTTGTGGTTATTAGGGTGTTTGCCCACCGGAGAGTCTCTATGATGTTCTGGTGTTTATCATCAGACAGGCCAAAGCCGTAAGTCTGATCACTTCTGATCACCTCAAGCTGCATGATTTGAGGAATCCTTCACGTCTGTAGCACAAAGGTGGTGCAGGATGAATTGTGCAGACTTGGTGTTAAGTTTTTTTAGCAGCATATACTAATTTAGTCTTTGTTAATGTTTTGAATTTTATTTTATTTTTAGATTTTGTTTTCATTTTAATTTTAAAGTTTTTGTAATTTTTGACATTTGTATTCTACTTTTTTATATGTCCTTTGCACACTTTTATTAATTTATTTTAATTAATTTGAGTTTATTTAAATTTAGGTATTTTTATTCATTTTTATTTATTAGATTATTTAGTGTTAGGTATTTTAGTACTTAAACGTAAACTAATTGAAAACAAGAAATAATGCTAAAATAAAAGAAACTACAATTTGTTACATTTTATTTCAGTTAATGTTATATATAAGTAGTAGAGATGTTAATTTTCGATAATTTCCATGATCGATCGACGTTTAAATTAACGATCAATTAATTGATTAATCGTTAACCTTAATACTGCAAAATGCATCTATTGCAGTGGCATTCACCCGCATGACAGGATGTGCAGATGCCACTCAAAACACCAGCTTCCTCACCTGAATTAAAGAGGGTTTCAGTCTAAATAAAGGCTAGTAGCAGGACTGTAAAAAGACTTTGTTGGTTGTTTCAGATCCCGTCACGGAGACCGCTGAACGTGTCTCTTTAAATGGTTTCATGGTGCTTGTTGTATTTTAAAACAAATCACAATGTTTGCAATTGACATTATCGGCATTTAAAATAAAATGATCCTGAGTGTAACTGTGCACTTCTTCCACCGGCGGTGCTACAGCAAAACACACTGCTGCTCACATGAAACATTTTAATGTGTGTATGACACAAGTGAGGTACAAAGCTTTGCATATAAGAGAAATAATGTGTTAGCAGGCAAATGTTACATCGTGACCATGCTTTTGCATTCATGCTGTTTGATACATTTAAATCCATACACTGCTTTGTGTTCTGTTTTGCCGGTTGGTCACAAATTTCCACGACTTTAATAATATTTATGGTTTCTTTTCCCCAATCATCACCGTCTTACCATCTGATTTCACAGGTTTTATCTTATTGTCGTTCACTTTTAATCACTGTTTTTACATCTCTTACTGTGCTAAACATGCGGGGGGAAATGAAAGATTTTGTGGCCATGAATTAAGAATTAGTTTCTATGACTAATTCGTTCCCTTGTTTTAGTTAAATCATGGGTTTTCAAAAGGAACAAATTAATGAAACATGGACAGTGGCCACAAATTAATAAGTCATAGGAATGAATTATATATATACCTGTATGTCCTGCTCATGTCCGCAGACCGCTTGTGCGTGTTTTGCGCATGAGCCGCACGCACCCCAAAATTAAATTGCTTAATCGACCATTGATAGCTTTAATCGATTGCATCTCTTATCGATAATTAATCGATCGTCGATTAATCGTTGATATACCTATACAGGGCTCTAGACTGTGATCAAAATGGTCGCATTTGCGAGCATTTTTTGAGAGTGTGCGAGTAAAAATTTGACGTGGTCGCACTTGTGCGAGTGCATGGTCTGCGCTGCTGCAGAAGAAAGATTTCACTGATCACGTGAAGAGAGGCGTTTTCAGCGCAAGCGCTTCAGTAGAGCCTGGTTTCACACCGCACGCGTAAGCAGAGCAGAGGCAGCACAGAAGCGGCTCGTATGCAGAGCGGGAGCAGTGCGCGCCCATTGTGCTTTCACTCGCCACGTCAGCACGAGCGTGAAGGTGCGCGCAGCGGACGGAGCGCAACGGAGGATTTGGTTTTCAAACTAAAGTAAAAGACCGCTTCTTAAACCAGAGAAGGTGAACATGTTGGTATTCTTGTAGAGAAAACATGCAAGTCCTGTCAGCGACAGACAGTTTAGTTTTACTTTTCTTTTTGTTTTCGTTTTGAAAAGCTTGTTATCTTTGCTGTTTACTTCATGTTACACTATGGAGGCTTTCCTTATTTTTTTTATATTATTTGATTCCTCAGTGTTTGCTAAACATTCTGTTATGTATTAGTCGGTATAATACAGCATGTGATGTGTCCTATGCCATGCCTCATCTTATTCGTTTTTGTTAATAAATGTTATGCTAGTTTGTCATTGTAACTTACTGTTTTATTGTTGTTGTGCTTTTTAATTAAGAATAACAATGAATCCATCTTTTGTTTTAGTCTTAAAAAGCGAAAGGTGTATAGATATAAGCAAAACAGACAATTATCTTTTCTTGTAAAGCGTGACACCAAGATCGTGAAAGTGAAAGCAAAAAGAGAAATATCTCACAAAATATAAATCACAAATAATACTGATGAAAAAGAACGGGTTGAATGTTGAACACTTTCGTTACCATATAACAATAAACTATGATAAAAGTTCATCAGCATGCATTGATTAATCAAATGTTGTATAAAAAAAAATAAAAATGTGCTCGTGCGACCAACTGAGAAAGTTAGTCGCACAAGTGCGACCAGTGGGAAGAATGAGTCTAGAGCCCTGCTATATGTAAGAAACATTTTTTAAATGGTTTTAGTTTTACCATAAGATCCCTGACTATAATGATGTAATGTGACTATAATGTAACAGTGATGCTTTGATATTCAGAGTGACACTCCGTGATTCCCCCGTTCCAGGAGATTAAACACTACATTTTTGCCTTTCTCCTGAACAAACACATCCGTGATCAAGTCAGGACGTGATGCTGATTATTATTCAGCATTGCTGATTTTAGGCATGAACAAACTAATTCTGTCAAGCAGCCCTGAAGGGTAGAACTGAAACCCAACTCCAATGAAACTGTTATTTTACATCTGATACTCACAGCTGCTGGCCGTCCTTTTGCGTGTAGAAGCTGACCGATTTGATCGTGGCCACAACCACCACCATACACAGCGTGACGGGAATGAACAGCATGATCACATGCTTGGCTCCATATTTGAGGGTCAGCTCCTCATCCTCGTCCTCCTCGCTGTCTGTGACCACCTGCGGGGGCCGTGCGGTGGGCGGCTGTCCGTTCAGCTCCACCTCGTTACGGCCGGGAGTCGTCTCAGTGTGCCGGTTGACCTCCGTCCCGTCATTTGACTGCACAGAGAAAATCACAACAAGAGTCAATAGCTATGTTTCCAACCAAAGATGCAATTTTAACTTATGCGCAAAACTGGAATATTGCATAAAGCACTGTTTCCATCCAACGAGTCAAAGGGAGCAAAATAGTCACTTCCTGATAAACTGGCACTAAATATCTCTAAGAAAACTAGAAGAAGCCACTGAATATAATAATTTACATATATAATAAATGACTTGCGCCTCAGAGAGAGCAGACGAAACACAATAAATGCAGTCACTGCTTTCGGAGGCGGATGCCTGCTGTTTGGGATCTCAGTCATGTAAGACAGTGATTAATTATACAGAAATACTTTGACAACAGACTTTGAGACAACAGCATTTCAGAATGACCAAAACAACATATGGATGCTGTGAACGAGATCGGTCCGCTGCTAGTCAAGTTATCCCGTCTCACAGCGCAAAGTCACATGACTTTTTCAATGTGAATGGTGGAATTTATTCGGTAAATGTGTTTCCATCTAAGTTTATGCACATTTTTTTCTTATCGGATAAAAAGTTTATCCTACTCCTACAATTTTTTTATGCGCATTTTTAGAATTTATGTGCATCTTGGCGTTTCCATCCAGCATTTTTTTTACATTTACATTTATGCATTTAGCAGACGCTTTTATCCAAAGCGACTTACATTGCATTCAAGTTACAGTTTTACATTTGATCAGCTCTTGCTTTCCCTGGGAATCGAACCCATGATCTTGGCGTTGCTAGCGCCATGCTCTACCATTTGAGCTACAGGAAAGCCTGTATTTAATGCGATATTCCAAAATGCGCATAAAAATAGGTGGATGGAAACACATCTAATGTGTGTTTTACTGTGTTTCGTACTGCTGCTCAAAAGTTTGGGGTCAGTGAGTCTCTTCTGTTCACCAAGGCTGCATTTATTTGATTAAAAATGCAGTAAAACACTAAAATTGTGAAATATTACTGTAATACAATTTAAAATAGCTGTTTTCTATTTGAATGTATTTTAAAGTACAAGTCTGCATTATGTGCCTTTTTTCCTCTCTTTTGATGTAATAACGGACAATTATGCAGATTTTACTATACTGGACTTTTTTTGGCACAGGTTTTATTTAGAAACGTCATTAATAGAATGATACAAAATAGTTATTAAAAAAAATACTGATGACGACAATTAAAATTTGGGACCAGTAAGGTTGTTGTTTTTTTAAAGGAAGTCTCTTCTGCTCACCAAGGCTCCATTTATTTGATCAAAAAGAGTAAACATTGTGAAATATTATTACAATTTAAAGTAACTGTTTTCTATGTGAATATCTTGTAAAAAAATATATTTCTGTGATCAAAGCTGTATTTTCAGCATCATTACTCCAGTCTTCAGTGTCACATGATCTTCAGAAATCATAATAATATGCTGATTTGCTGTTCAAGAAACATGTCTGATTATTATCAATGTTGAAAACAGTTCTGCTGCCCAATATTTTTTAAATCGTGAAATATTTTAATTTGTCAGGATTCACAGATGAATAGAAAGTTCAAAAGAACAGCATTTATTTGAAATAGAAATCTCTTGTTACATTATAAATGTCTTTACATAGGCACACTACATGTATCAAATTTTCATATCATGATAATTACCGGAACTTTTAGAACTGTATACAGCGTAAACTTAAACTGAAGTGTTGGCCTGTACATTTAAATACAATAAAACAATACACTACAAAAATGTGTAAAGTAATTAAATGCTTCCAACTGATTAAAGTGCAAAAGAACACAGCTATAAAGAACGGCAATAAAAAATCTGAACACTTTCAATCAAAATCTACAGCATGATTTAGTCCAAATAAAGAATGTTTAAGTGTAAACACATGCTTGAAAATATATACTTCATTAAGTCTTTAACCCCTTAACTGTCACCGTCCCGTATACGGGACACCTAAGTTTACTTCACTATATTACACTTAAATATTAATGTAATCATGACAAACTATACATCATTGGAAAGGTCTAAGTCTCCTAAATAGATATATTACCATTTTTTGTTGTTACAAATTATGTAGGAACAGTAATAGATTCATTTATGACAAGAGTGCACCAAGCGTCTGATAAATCAACATCATAACGGGAGTTCTGACCTTTGTCACAAAACATCTTTATATCCTTGCCTTTTTCCCCATCACATGTTTTAGCAATCATCATAAGTTATATACCATTTGAAAGCTTAAAATCTCAAAATTCATCCTGTGAAAACCATTTTGAAATTGGACATTGCGTTACCATAGAAATGGTACTTCAAAATGTTTTGGCGGTCTCCTCCCCCTTAGCGGCGGTGTCATATTACAAAATGTATTACGGTCTTTTAGAATCAAAACTTTTTATAATCTTGACAAAACACATATCGTTGGAAAGGTCTGAGTCTCAAGATTCCATATTTGGTGGTTATTTTGTTATAGATGTAATATTGAGAGAGAAATTGATAGATTTGTGACAGAAATGCAAAAAAAAATAATTCAATGGCGTTTCAATGGCACCCGGTGGCTGTTTTTGGTATAACGCCTAAAAAAAATTGCATATGAACCTCAATTTTTTTTATATCAACTTCAAATTTGGAACACAACTTATGTAGACATATGGCTTTAATTTTATACCAATTTTGGATTTTTAACTATTTTTTTAAATATTTATTTTATATAAAATATAATAAAAATAGTATAATACATTTTCTTTACAGTAAATTTAAACTTCTATAACTTTTTAATACTTTAATTTTATTAAATTATTTCACTTCTGTAATAATCTGCTAATTGTCTTCTTTAAAAAGAGACCAACCTTAGGTCTGTATTCAAAAGCGTTCATGAATTATAATAATTTAAGTTTGGATACTGCACTTTCTCGTGAATTTTCAAAAATGGGGGTGACAGTTAAGGGGTTAAGTATTATCAACCAATATCTGAATAGTTTTCCTGCTAGCAAGTGCCTTCAAAAAATATTTCAAAGATTTATGGCCATGAACCTGTGGAAAAGAAAATTAACACCAAGCAAACTAACAATGTTATCTGTACAATCAGAGACAGAGAGAGAGAGAGAGAGAGAGAGAGAGAGAGAGAGAGCGAGAGAGAGAGAGAGAGAGAGAGAGAGAGAGAGAGAGAGAACGAACAGCCTTGTACAAGAGCAGACCCAAGTGTCAAAGTACTGCACCGGCCCATCACGAGGAAATGAAAGCACAGTTTTCCAGCTGTGAGCACTGATAAAAGCTCTCATGGGTGCGGCCCTGCCTCGCTCTTACACAACTGAGCTCTACAAATAACACCATCACCGAGGACAAACAAACAAGATCACAATTCACACATAATCGACCATAGAAAATGTTACTTATGTATATTAAGAGGACTGCATCACTGTGTATAAAAGAAAACCACATAATCACAATACACAGCACAATATAACTAACTTTACTTACCACATTATTGACGGGATTTTCCACATTATCAGCCATTGATGCTGTGAAGTGACTCAGGGATCATAGAAACAACAGGCCTGAGATCACAAAACAACAGAAATAATCACATAATAATGTACAGTTCATGTTTTTTATCTCTGACTGGACAGTTCTTTGAGTTTAAGACTATTTATATTCAGAAAGAAGAACTTGTAGTACATAATATGAAGGTCTGTGATATATGTAAACAAAAACACTTCTGTGGTGACCAGTGATGGCGTCTGGACTTTGAGATATACAGAAACTACTATTTTCAGATACCAGGGTGTTTAGATGGTACTTTAAAACACAGATGACTTCAGTGTATCTTGAACTCATGGTATTACTCTGGTATTACTCTGGTATTTGACTGAACCGCACACAGCTGTTTCCTTTTCCTCTTCAAAACGACTCAAACTCGAGTTATTTCCGTTTAGAAGTGAATAAAGCAGCGATTCATTTCACAACAATGTAGCTTGATGCTAGCTAGCGCTTCTGATAGCCGCTTGATTATCAACTGTGATTCTAGATGAATTACGCGAATCAGCTACAAGTGAAAACTGTAAATCAGCACTACATTCATACATCATTTTATGTAAAATTAAGAAACGGATCTGTTCAAATAACCCCATTTAAAGATGAATGTCTGACAAACCTGGAATCTGAATTCACACTGATAAAAGCCCCCAATACTGTGAAGCGAGACACGCTGAGACAGACACAGAAGCGCTGCAAAAGGTCAAAACTGTGTGTTTTTCATAATAAAAGTTCATAAAATATTCAATGGTATAAAATTCATTGTTGCAGACAAGTTATTAAACTTTGCAGAAGAGTGCATAATAACACCTTCATCGACAACGAAACTGAAACAGTTTTTAACTAATTATACTGGATTTCCATAGAAGCGCATTAAAGGGGACCTATTATGCAAAAATCACATTTATAAGCTGTTTGAACACAGTTGTGTGGAAACAACCAGCATATAATGTTAAAAATCCACCAACTCATTTTTTAATAAAACCAATAAAACATGAGCAGTCTCCCAGAAAGAGCTGTTTCAGATTGTCCCTCTGTTCACGTCACGAGGGGAAAACGTCCCGCCCATCTGTGACGCTCTCTGCCCTATTAGCAGTGTTGGGGAGTAACTAGTTACATGTAACGGCGTTACGTAATTTAATTACAAAATAAATGTAACTGTAATTAGTTACAGTTACTAAGAAAAAATGTGTAATTAAATTACAGTTACTTATGAAAATGTTAAAATGATTACAAAGGGGTTACATTTGAATATTTACGCACATCCACATACAGATTTAATTGATTTCTTTCCTAAATTGCACTGACTTGACTGTTTTTTTTCTAATAAATCACTAATCGGTTAGTCTGACTGACAATGCTTCGTCTTGCGCGCGCGCGCTCCGCGTCTCCGCCAAACGGTCTCGAGCAGAGTAATCAATGCGAGAGATTTGACAATGGAGAGGACTGTGGAAGCGCACAGGTGGAGCAGAGAAGCAAAACTACTGTTCAGGATTTCAAGTGCAGGTCAGATTCATCTGTAAATATGCTATTATAGTTTTGTCTTTGTTTAGTTAAGCAGCAGACCATTGCTCATCAGTCGTCACTCAAGATACTGTGGGCCTATAGCTAAAGGACATCATTATTAGCCTATATCTATTGTAAAGTTACTGTAGTAATGTAGCAGACAAAGAACCATATCGTTTTATAATAGGTTTAGAGGGAGCTAGGGCAGACAACAACACAACCCTTACGAAAATTAACGATGATTTTACTATAAATCCAAAGACAATATTACTATTGTTAAACCATGGTAACCACAAATAACCATGGTTTGTGCTACACTAACCATAGTTTAACCATGGAATTTGAAGTAAAAAAAATAAATATGCAAATGGTAATCCATTTGCCAAAAGAAAAAACATGGTTACTGTACTTTTGCTGTAATAAAATCATGGTTAATTTTTATAAGGGAAAAATATGACTCATGTTCAGCATTAGGATTTTTCTAGAAAGAGTCAGAGAGATGTATCCTGTGTATCACTCGTGGTGTTTTCAGTCTGCCGCCTCAATATATATGAGTACATGAACACATAAACAATCTCTAGAACTGCTCTGAGTCACTTCATGAGCATTTTACAATTTCTTTTGAGAAGACTATCATCATATATACAAACAGACACCAATGTTTAAAAATGTTTCAGGAGTTTAGTACAAAGAATAGGACACATGCTTATTAGATAACCGTATTTGGGTTGATGTATATGCTTTTATTTTTTACATTTTTTAATGAACTGTTATTTTTTCCAAAGCATCGTTAGATGCAGTGTTTCCTGTACTTATGCGAAGATTTGGTTTCAAAAACAGAATCAGTAAACTTTTTCTTATGATTTTAAATCTGCATTGAACTTGATCAATCTCAAAGTAAAAGGCGGTACTAAAGTCTGATTTTGGTGGATGTGTTCAAATTTGATCATCTTAATTCAAGTGATGAAGGGTTTTTAAAGTCTGACAGTTATCAGTGTTGAATACTAAGGTTAAGGTTAACCCTCCATGGTGTAAATGTTTGAAAATGATTAACAGTTGAAAACATTTATTAGAAATTTAGGAAAGTAATCAAAAAGTAATCAAAAGTAATCAGTTACATTACTTTTATAAAGTAATTGAAAAAGTTACACTACTATTACATTTTAAATAGGGTAACTTGTAATCTGTAACCTATTACATTTTCAAAGTAACCTTCCCAACACTGCCTATTAGCATAAACAGCCCTGAGTGAGAAGCTGCGGTCCGCCATTACTGGAGATATATACACTGTCAGCACCAAAGAGGCTTTATGTTGTGTTTTGGGATGCACTAATGAACATAGGAGTCTCCATAATCTCCTCTCATCTGAGCTGAGGACACCGTGGTTAAATTTTATTTTCGAAGGAGATATCCCAGAAGAAACGGCAACGTCCCCTAAATGTTTAGGAATCAATACCAACGCTTCGTGGTGAACGTCAGCTCCAGACAAAGTAAGTATCACGCGTTTGTTTTCCAAATCGCCTTCTGAAAGAGCTTCTTGTCACTCTGTAAGACTTATTGCTAAAGCTATCATTGACTACGTTTACATGGATATCAGTAATTAATTATTTACCTTATTCTGAATAAGACAATATTATGATTAAGGTGTTTACATGAGTTGCTTTTAGAATAATCCTTTCATGTTCCTGTTTTACATGTTATAGTACATAGATCGATTAATGGCATGCGTCACCACGCGACGCCATCTGACGTCCCCTCAAGAATTTCACGTATAAACATATAGTTCGTCTTCGTGATGATGCCATATACAGTTTTGGGTGTTTCATTTTTAATCTTATGAAAGCTTCAAGTGCAGTTAATTATTTTCGTGCATACAGACGACGGCGGTGTTGAAGCTCTTTTATTTGCCGTCAAACGGTTAATCACTGCCGTGTGTGTGTCCTGTCGCAAAATGCGGCGAAAAGTCCTACACGACGGTAATAGTGTGATTAAGGTGTTTACATGTCTGTACCGCACTTCAATAATGCGACTAAAATAGGAATACTCCACATGTCTTAATTCTATTTGTGTTTACTTCGATTATGACTTTAGCCGGATTAAGGTAATCAAAAATCTATGTTTACATGGTAGACTCTTAATCAGAGTATTGTCTTAATCGTATTAAAATCGGATTATTGATGTCCATGTAAACGTAGTCAGTGTCTCTGTGTTTTCACTGATGCTGTCTTCAAGTGCTATCAGAATGATCGTGAATAGGAATGTGGTAGCGTTCGTTAAAAGTTGCGTATGAAAGCAATGCGAGTCGATCGCTTGAAGTTGTCGAGCTCATAATCAGAAGTGGGACTTATAAAGTTTGTGATAGCACGAGACCAGCTATGTTGTTATTTTTATCCCGCCGTGCTCCCTGTGTAATTCATAAACGCGAATTTATTATGCACAGTATAATCAGATGACTGACTTTGAAACAGAGTATGTTTTCTGTAAAGATAACAGGCTTGTATTAATAGTGTAATGTTTATTTGCAAAGGCTAGCACTGCTAATGCTGAGCTGGAGCTCTTGAAGCTCCGCCCTCTTCTCCGGGAGCAACAGCTCTCTGGCATTTAAAGCAACACACTCAAATCAGCGCGTTTTGGCTCATACCATAAAAGTGGCAATTTTAACAAGCTATAACAATTTATCTGTGGGGTATTTTGAGCTAAAACTTCACATATACGCTCTGGGGACTTATTTTACATCTTGTAAAAAGGGGCATAATAGGTCCCCTTTAACTGTGGGCGTTCACTCTAAGCAAACAAACAAAAATTATTTACTCTTTTAACATTCAAAATATTTACTTACTTACTGGGATTTTCCGAAGTCCCAGCATGAATCTGGTACTCTGGTTAGCAATGATTTAATTTGAAATGAAAAGATAAAGAAATATATACAATTATTATTGTTGTATGAGACTTTTATTTTGAAAACCGGAGCTTCCGTTATGCTCTCCACTGTATATGAATGATGAGTGGAATGGAGGCATGGTACATGGACGAGTCCAGCGAGGACCAGAAGCTGCCTCACAGACTGAAGCCGAACCAGCCCGTGACTCTCAAACAGCTCGAGCAGATCGGAGTGTATTACTGGAAGGTTCGATCGGAAATCACACACAGATTAATAGATTAATGTTCCACACGCATCACGTGACACGAGCGTTATGAGCATAGACTGTTATGCGCTTGATGTGTGTTACAGATGAATGTAAACAGATTCAAACAAGCAAACACAGAATAGAGCCTTCTATTGGATTGTTCTGGTCATTTATTGACTTTCTATGAATGTTGCAGTACAAGATCATATCTGACCAAACTTCAACAATATCTGTCATGATCCACCTTTACAAAAACATGACTTTTTATGGTTGTCGTGGTAAACATAGTTATTAGTGTCAAATAAATGGATGGCATTCAGACAGTTATGATGAACAATTTAGTTTTACTGCACTAACCCCTAACTACCGTGCAAATATACCCTGGTAACAGTTATTCCTTAATCACTTAATAATCATTTAATTAAATAAATTCAAATATACAGAAAAGGTTCAATTATTTTATTTTAGCTAGTTGTCAAGGCACCGTTTTAATGTAAAGTTGAAGTAAAAAGTAAAATAAAAATGTAGATATTTAAAAAAAAATCACAAAAACACAACAAAATTATAAAAATGTACTAGAAAGTGAAAATATAACATATAAAAATAAAACCTAATTCAAAATATTAACAAAAATGAATAGTATTTTAGTGGCACTAAAATATGACTGTTTGTCAGATTTTAAAGGTTCAGATTTTTTTCTCTCTTTTTTAGTTAAATGCTGATATTTATGAAAATGACCCTGAACTGCAGAAGATCCGTGAAGAAAAGGGTTTTTCCTATATGGATATCATCACGATTCACCCAGATAAACTTCCTGATTATGAGAACAAAGTATGCATATTAACATGATTTAATTTGTATGAAATAAAAATCATTGTCGATTTTTCATATTACGCTTATTTTGTAATGAAATCCATCTGCAAATCTCAAATTCATGCTTTCCAGGTGAAAATGTTCTA
>CM041808.1:35932378-35987378 GCA_023376895.1 Aspiorhynchus laticeps | reverse complement strand
CTGTATAAAGGTCTGCTTTTATTTGTGAAAACAAAACGGATTTTATATATATATAACATGTAATAATATGTAGTATCTTCACATCTAGATGGATTTTTTTTTTATTTGCACTACTGTCTGTTCAAAATAAATTAAAAGAAACCGAGCATAGTAGATTTCTTTTTTTTCATGTTGTACCGAAATCGTATCGAATCGTGACCCCCGAACCGAGGTACGTACCGAACCGTGACATCTGTGTACCGTGCCACCCCTAATTTACAGTAGGAAATTTACAAAATATCTTCATGGAACATGATCTTTACTTAATGTCCTAATGATTTTTGCCATAAAAGAAAAATCTATAATTTTGACCCATACTATGTATTGTTGGCTATTGCTATAAATATACCTGTGCTCCAGGGTCACATTTAGTAATACTGCAATGCAACAACACTGAACTGAACAAACTGTCATATTAATGAAGACATGTTAGAAAAAGTAAGTAAACTGTCTGATTAAATGAAAATGTGAAAAAGGCAACAAAGGAGTGGCTCAAGAAGAAACACGTTAAGGTCCTGGAGTGGCCTAGCCAGTCTCCAGACCTTCATCACATAGAAAATCTGTGGAGGGAGCTGAAGGTTCGAGTTGCCAAACGTCAGCCTCGAAACCTTAATGACTTGGAGAGGATCTGCAAAGAGGAGTGGGACAAAATCCCTCCTGAGATGTGTGCAAACCTGGTGGCCAACTACAAGAAACATCTGACCTCTGTGATTGCCAACAAGGGTTTTGCCACCAAGTACTAAGTCATGTTTTGCGAAGGGGTCAAATACATATTTCACTCATTAAAAATCAATTTATAACTTTTTTTGAAATGCGTTTTTCTGGATTTTTTTGTTGTTATTCTGTCTCTCACTGTTCAAATGAACCTACCATTAAAATTATAGACTGATCATTTCTTTGTCAGTGGGCAAATGTACAAAATCAGCAGGAGATTAAATAAGTTTTTCCTCCACTGTGTATATACAACCCCAAATCAGAAAAAGTTGGGACAGTATGGAAAACGCAAATAAAAAAAGAAAGTAGTGATTTCTAAATTTACTTTGACTTGTATTTCATTGCAGACAATATGAACACAAAATATTTCATGTTTTGTCCGGTCAACTTCGTGTCATTTGTAAATATACATCCTTTCCTGTCATTCAGACCTGCAACACATTCCAAAAAAAGTTGGGACAGGAGCAATTTAGGGCTAGTAATGAGGTAAATTGGTTAAATAATGATGTGATTTGAAACAGTTGATGTCAACAGGTGATTGTAATTATGATTTGGTACAAAAGCAGCATCCAAGAAAGGTCTAGTCCTTTAGGAGCAAAGATGGGCCGAGGATCGCCAGTTTGCCAACAAATACATGAGAAAATTATTGAAATGTTTAAAAACAATGTTCCTCAAAGAAAGATAGGAAGAGATTTGGATATTTCACCTTCAACAGTGCATAACATAATTAAAAGATTCAAGGAATCTGGAGGAATTTCAGTGCGTAAAGGACAAGGGCGCAAGCCTAAGCTGAACAACCGTGATCTCCGATCCCTCAGGTGGCACTGAATCAAGAATCGTCATTCATCTATAAGCGATATCACCACATGGGCTCAGGACTACTTTGGCAAACCTTTGTCAAGTACCACAATACGTAGTTACATCCACAAATGCCAGTTAAAACTGTACTGTGCCAAAAGGAAGCCCTATGTTAACAGTGTCCAGAAGCGCCGTCGACTTCTCTGGGCTCGGAGGCATCTGGGATGGACCATCACACAGTGGAAACGTGTACTGTGGTCAGATGAATCAGTATTTCAGGTATTTTTTGGGAGGAATGGACGCCGTGTGCTCCGGACCAAAGAAGAAAAGGATCATCCAGACTGTTACCAGCAACAAGTCCAAAAGCCAGGGTCTGTCATGGTATGGGGTTGTGTCAGTGCCCTTGGCAAAGGTAACTTGCACTTCAGTGATGGCACCATTAATGCTGAAAACTAGATAGAGATTTTGGAGCACAATATGCTGCCTTCAAGAAGACATCTTTACCAGGGACGTCCATGCATATTTCAACAAGACAATGCAAAACCACATTCTGCACACATTACAAAGTCCTGGCTGCGGAGGAAGAGGGTACGGGTACTTGACTGGCCTGCCTGCAGTCCCGACCTGTCTCCAATAGAGAATGTGTGGCGCATTTTGAAGCGCAAAATGCGACAACGAAGACCCCGTACTGTTGCCCACCTTAAGACTTGTTTGCAGGAAGAATGGGACAAAATTACACCTGAAACACTTCATCACTTGGTGTCTTCAGTCCCTAAACGTCTTTTAAGTGTTGTGAAAAGGAATGGCAACATTACAAAGTGGTAAATGCTTTACTGTCCCAACTTTTTTTGGAATGTGTTGCAGGTCTGAATGACAGGAAAGGATGTATATTTAAAAATGACATGAAGTTGACCACACAAAACATGAAATATTTTGTGTTCATATTGTCTGCAATGAAATACAAGTCAAAGTAAATTTAGAAATCACTACTTTCTTTTTTTATTTGCGTTTTCCATACTGTCCCAACTTTTTCTGATTTGGGGTTGTGTATATATATATATATATATATATATATATATATATATATATATATATATATATATAAACGAAAAAAGAAAGAAAAAAGTACAGAAAAAGATATGGCACATATGAAAATGTGATTTGGGGGCACTGAATGATTCAGGAAAAAAGAAAAAAAAATAATTCCAGCATTTACAATTCCAGTGTTGTTAGCAAAAAATGTAAATTAGATTATTATAATGGTGATCCTCACCAATTATAGTATACAGCCTCATACATTATGCTAAATTTTATTGCGATCAGTCATCGAAAATGCATGTTATTAGCTGCTGGCAGGCATTTTTGTTGTTTTGTATGATTGATTTTTCATGGCTTGGTTAGCTCTGGCATTGAAGAAGAAATGCATTCAATTTAATTTGCCTTGATCAAACTGTTGAGGAGTTGCAGCGCCCCGTATGGGCAGATTTGGACACAAATTGGTGTGCGTCCTAAGAATGACTTCTTGTGTATGCGTATAAAGTTTCGCTAAGTTTGGACATTGCGTTGAGTGGATATAGATTTTAGTCAAAATGGGCGATGCCAGACTGTTTGATTGGATTATATCATTAAAACACTTTGATAAATCCGTTTTCTTTTCTCATCTTTTAGTCACGATGGTCTTGGGATAATGTGTGCCAAGTTTCATGTGAATCGAACAAACAGTCTGGAGGAGTTCAAAAAAGTAGCTTTTTTAAAAAAATGTAAAATGGCAGGAAAATGCCATATAATGCCATATTTTGCCAAATAATTGGCAAAAGAGTACAAAAACAACATAGTTCTCCTAAATATATGCCACATTAATAAACCACATCTCAACATTAGGTCAGGTTTTCACACATTTATTAACAAGATTTCCTTTTCTCATCTTCAGAAATACACAGTACAGTTATAATTAGCTTAGACTTTGAAAACAATCATTTAATGCGTTTAAAAGCATTTCTCTTGATTCTTGAAACACAGGTAACCTTAACCCTTTTTTTCTGCTCTGTGCTGAGCAAATATCATTGTTATCAAGTTAACTTTGGTCCTGTCTGTACATGGTAAGAACAACATACGTGAACTTGTAAAAGCTTCAAATGCAGAACAGTATTTTCAAGCACGGCCTGCGTGTTGGACGGTGGCGTCTCATACTAGCTTGAGACACTGGACGTTGAAGCTGTCTCCCTCTCTACAGGCGGCAGCCTCCAGCAGAGCCTGCTTCTTCTGCGTGCTGCGCGAGGACTCCAGCTCGTACATGGTGGTGAGGTTGAACAGCACGCTCTCGTGCAGGTAGAGCGCCGGGTCCTTGTGTACCAGGCTCTCCAGCTGGCCCAGGGACTCCTTCAGCCTTCCCAAATACAGCAGACACACGGCTGCATTGTTGTTTGCCTGAAGAACAAAGTTGCCGTTGTTATCGCTGACAGGTTATCCAGTGTTCATCCATCACGTGTTCAACTTACCACTGGGTTCTTGGGATCAAGTTTCAAGACGCTGGAGAAACACGTGTGCGCGTCTGCATAGTTATTCTGACTCAGATAAACAAAAGCCCTGTGGACGACATCACATTCAGCTTCAGGAGAATCACAGAAGCACATATACTACAGATGAACAAATGTTTCTGAAAGAAGACTCATGCTCGTTAAGGATGCATTTATTTGATCAAAAATACAGTTTTTATTTTAAATTGATTTCTGTGATCAAAGCTGTATTTTCAGCATCTTTACTCCAGTCTTCAGTGTCACATGATCCTATAGAAATCATTCTACAGTGCCGTGAAAAGGTTTTTGCCTCCTTCCTGTTTTTTTTGTTGTTGTTTTTTTGCATATTTGTCACACTTAAAAGATTCAGATCATCAAAAATGTTTATTATTACACAAAGATAATGCAATGATGATTTCGTTTATTAACCTACCTGGCTCTACGTTAAAAATGAATTGCCCCCTCCTGTTAAATCATGAAAGAACTGTGATTAACCACATTATTTTAGAAAGCAGAGTTATATTTCACTAGACAAACCCAAGCCTGATTACTGCCAGACCTGTTGAATCAAGAAATCACTTAAATAGAACCCGTCTGACAAAGTGAAGCATGCTTAAAAAGCAACACATCATGCTGCGATCTAAAGAAATTCAAGAACAGATGAGAAACAAAACAGTTGACATGTATCAGTCTGGAAAGGGTTATAAAGCCATTTCTAAGGCTTTGGGACTCCAGCGAACCACGTTCAGAGCCATTATCCACTAATGGAGAAAACTTGGAACAGTGGTGAACCTTCCCAGGAATGGCTGGCCTACCAAAATTACTCCAAGACCGCAACGACGGCTCATCCAGGAGGACATAATAGAACCCAGAACAACATCTAAAGAACTGCAGGCCTCACTTGCCTCAATTAAGGTCAGTGTTCATGATTCAACAATAAGAAAGAGACTGGGCAAAAACAGCATCCATGGGATAGTTCCACGGCCAAAGCCACTGCTGACCAAAAAGAACACAAAGGCTCATCTTACATTTACCAAAAAATATCTTGATCATCCCCAAGACTTTTGGGCAAATATTCTGTGGACTGATGAGACAAACTTTCACTTTTTGGAAGGTGTGTGTCCCGTTACATCTGGTGTAAAACCAACACAGCATTTCATAAAAAGAACATCATACCAACAGTCAAACATAGTGGTGGTAGTGTGATGGTCAGCTTCAGGACCTGGATGACTTGCCATAATTGATGGAACCATGAATTCTGCTCTCTATCAGAAAATCCTGATGGAGAATGTCTGGCCATCAGTTTGTGACCTCAAGCTCAAGCGCTCTTGGGTTATGCAGCAGGACAATGATCCCAAACACACCAGCAAGTCCACCTCTGAATGGCTCAAGAAAAACAAAATTAAGGTTTTGGAGTGGCCAAGTCAAAGTTCGGACTTAAATCCGATTGAGATGCTGTGGCATGATCTTAAACAGTCCATTCATGCTCAAAAACCCTCCAGTGTGGCTGAATTAAAACAATTCTGTAAAGAAAAGTGGGCCAAAATTCCTCCACAGCGATGTGAAAGACTCATTGTCAGTTATCACAAACGCTTGATTGCAGTTGTTGCTGTAAAGGGTGGCACAACCAGTTATTAGATTTAGGGGGCAATTACTTTTTCACGTAGTGCCAGGCAGGTTTGGACAGCTTTTTTCCCTTAATAATGAAATCATTATTTCAAAACTGCATTTTGTATTTACTCGCGTTATATTTGTGTAATATTAAAATTAGTTTGATGATCTGAATCATTCAAGTGTGACAAATCCGCAAAAAATGAAAAGAAAATAAAAACAGGAAGGGGGCAAAAACTTTTTCACACCACTGTAATATGCTGATTTGCTGCTCAAGAAACATTTCTGGTAATTATCGATGTTGAAAAGAGTTGTGCTGCCAAATATTTTTGATGTTAAACCAAGATGCACAATACCAACAAAATAAAAATAAATAAATAAAAACTTTTATTCAACAAGAGCACATTAAATTGATCAAAAGTGACAGGAAATACATTTTTATATTAATTTATTAATATAAAAATATTTAAGTAGAATCATTTAAAATATTTATTTAAAATTCTTATATTTAAGTAAATATTGTTCATTGAATCCTGAAAAAGTAACATGATTTCCACAAAAATGTTAGGTAGAAAAAAACTAATGTTTTAAATATTAATAATAAGAAGAACCATTATTAAGAATTGAACAGAAATATTAACTGATAATAACTGAGCAGCAAATCAGCATATTAGAATGATTTCTGAAGATCATGTGACACTGAAGACTGGAGTAATGATGCTGAAAATACAGCTTTGATCACAGAAATAAATGACATTTTAACAGATATTTACATAGAAAACAGGTATTTTAAACTGTAATAACATTTCATAATATTACTGTTTTTACCATATTTTTGTATCAAATAAATGCAGCCATCTTTCAAAAACATAAAAAAATAATAATAATTTTAAAAAACTGGCTGGAGTGTAAACAGATTGCATTAAATGACTGGCATCATGCTGCTGTTTCCGAGCAGAAATCAGCGTTCACCTGTTCATCAGCACTGAGGTGTCTTCATTAGGTGTTTTTCCCTTTGATTGACAGGCTTTCTCCACATCCTGAAAATACTTCTCAGCAGTTCTGATGTCTCCAATCTAATCATATGAACAAACAGAACGTTAATTATCATCTGTGTGGAGATAAAACATGAAGAGTGAAGCGGACTCTCTGATCCTCTTCAAAAACAATCAACTCTTCAGAGCAAAGACAACGTCCACTCATCCGGCAGACGTTCTGTGCAATAATCACTGGCTTTCCACTTACAGGTAAACACCGCATATTTCAACCAAAAATGGCTCCAACGTGAAGGTTTACAGCATTTGCAAGCTTCTTACCTTTATTTGACTTTTTTTTTTTTAGACCTTTAATGTGCCCTTGATGGACATAATTGTTAATTTCTCAAAATGACTGACAGCAAACTTTTGGACAGTAGTGTACATATAGCGGACACATGCTAAAACTTAAAGCACAATTCTAAAGTTCAGAATTGTAAACTGTGTTTTGCTGTTGATGGCATCTGATGCAGGGACTCCTGGTGTCTCACCTGTAGGAAAATGCGTCCGATTCCACTCAGCAGCTGCACGCTTTGTTCCGGCTCATACTCGATGATGGAGTGATACGTCTCCACTGCCAGCACATAGTCCTTCATGTCAAAGAGAAAATAAAGGCTTTTTACTGTCAAGATTACACACCTTCTCATTGCTCCAAAACTGTGTTCTGTTGAAATATCTTAAGAAACTTTTCCATGACTGTCAAGCTGCAAAAGAACAAAAACACCATGACAGTACCATAAAATGCATATATGACTGTTAGGAACCTCTAGTGATTAAGGAGGAGGTAACATATTCCATGATTCCTAAAGTCATACTGTATGATAGTTTTGTGGGAGGAATGGACTAAAGTCATCGTGTCAGTTTGAATATTGTGGGATGAATGAGATTTGACAGCTGCAGCGGATAGTTCATCTCATTCAAAGCTGTAAATGACTTGAGAAGACTTAGAATATAGTTTATAAGGTGTATGAACTACTGTTAAGATACATTTTTATCATTGAGCTTGACAGATGTGGTCACTGAAAAGACCAAAAGTGAGTCTATTTGTGAACAGTATTTGGGTTCTGAATGACAGCGGTGAGAGGATAAAGACAAAACTTGTTAATACTTTATTTTACATTGTTCTTATTGTTATACAAGTTACATGTACCTCCTATAGTAATAACAGTAAATTATGCATAATTGTATGCCTAACCCTATAGTAAGTACTCATTGTTAATTAATATTACGCAGTACTTAAAAGAACTTCAATTTTTCTTTTGGTCACATTTTATTTCACATTAGGGCAGTCGTGGCCTAATGGATAGAGCGTTGGACTTGTAACACGAGGTTGCGGGTTTGAATCTCGGGTCCGGCAGGCATTGTAGGTGGGGGGAGTGAATGTCCAGCGCTCTCTCCACCTTCAATACCACGACTGAGGTGAGACTCCGAACCCCCAACTGCTCCCCGGGCAACGCAGCTGCCCACTGCTCCGGGTGTGTGTTCACGGTGTGTGTGTGTTCACTGCTGTGTGTGTACACTTTGGATACAAATTCCAAGTATGGGTCACCATACTTGGCCTCACTTCAAAATTCAAATTCAATTATTTTAAGGTCCAATTCTCACTATTAACAAACCATGAACTATGACTTTTGTCTCAATAAACTACTAATTTGCTGTTTATTAATAGTTAGTAAGGTAGTTGTTAAGTTCAGGTATTGGGTAGGATTAGGGATGTAGAATACGGTCATGCAGAATATGTGCTTTATAAGTACTAATAAACAGCAAATATGCTAATAATAGGCATGTTAATAAGTGACTAGTTAATAGTGAGAATTGGTCCCTATACTAAAGTGTTACCTTTCTTTGTTTTTTTTTTTCTTTTTCAAATTTCATTTTTAATACACACACAACCATACATTGTATGACATGCAGTGAAATACTTTTTAATGTTTATTTTATAGAAAATAAATCAACACATAAGTGATGTATATTAACATAAATTAGAAAAATAACTGACAATAGTTTATTTAAATTTAAATGATTTAATTTAATTATACTGCACCTTAAAATGAAGTGTAACCCATTTTTTACCGCCTTAAATCCAAGTATGACATTTATACAATGCATATTCTAAAGAAGATGCACTACAACAAGGATTCTGGATTGTGAGTCTGCTAACCAATGTGTGTCACTACAGTCTTTGGCCAGCAGATGGCACTTGTTGAACATGATAACTTGAAAAAACAGGCATTTCTTTAGCTACTGACAGTCTAGTATACTATAAAGATATAGTAGGCTATGTGTGCATACACACTGTTTTACCAGCAGAACAGTAATCAGAAAAGCTATTTTCTCAGTAGGCACCTGCTTGAAGGAAAACCTGTACTCTCTAACCCTAGAGTCTGTGCATGTGCACAGATATGATTCAGGTCAGATATGAATGTGTGAGTGAGTATGTTTTCTTGCTCTTCCACTCATGTACCTTCATCATTAGCAGACAGTTGGCCATGGAGTACATCACCCTGCTCAGACGTGACCTCCACAGCTGGATGGAGGCTGAAACACAGAGCAGAGAGAGAGAAAGACTGAGCAAATGGAATAAAATTGGAAATTGCAGTCTTTCCCTCCTTTTCCCGGCTCTAAACCATCAATTATTTGTCTGCTGGCGGGAATTATAGTGCAGGAGGAAAAGACACAGTGACAATCGCATTTATTTTCCCCCTCTGGCTCACTGTAGACCCCCATCAGTGAGCCAATCTGATCTCATATGTGTGTGTGTGTGTGAACAGACTTCAGCGCGTGTGTCTCAGTACTGATGCTGTGTGACCGCACAGACCGACACAACATCACGCTTCCTCCAGTCCTTCCACACAAATCAGAATTGTGAGAATATTCCTGAAAGCATACTAATTAAATGGGTCATGAACTGAGAAACCAAAATTCCCTTGAGCTTTTGACATATAAGAGGTCATTGTTCTATAAAACCATCCTATAAGTTTCAGAACTCAAAACTTTGTCGTTACTCTAAAAACAGCTTATATTGAAGGCAGTCTGTCAAAACAACAGCTTGTGGAATGTTCTACTCTATGATGTAATAGTGTGGATAAGCACCGCCTCCACAGAAGATGATCAAAGACTGCTTTGACATCATTGCCTGTTTAGCCCCGCCCACCGATTCGACAACATTGCCTGTTTTGCCCCGCCCACCGATTCTACATCATTGCCTGTTTTGCCCTGCCCACCGATTCTACATCATTGCATGTTTAGCCCCGCCTACCAATTCTACATCGCTGCCTGTTTTGCCCCGCCCACCGATTCTACATCATTGCCTGTTTAACCCCGCCTACCAATTCTACATCGCTGCCTGTTTTGCCCCGCCCACCGATTCTACATCATTGCCTGTTTAACCCCGCCTACCAATTCTACATCGCTGCCTGTTTTGCCCCGCCCACCGATTCTACATCATTGCCTGTTTAACCCCGCCTACCTATTTTACATCGCTGCCTGTTTTGCCCTGCCCACCGATTCTACATCATTGCCTGTTTAGCCCCGCCTACCGATTTTACATCGCTGCCTGTTTTGCCCTGCCCACCGATTCTACATCATTGCCTGTTTAGCCCCGCCTACCAATTCTACATCGCTGCCTGTTTTGCCCCGCCCACCGATTCTACATCATTGCCTGTTTAACCCCGCCTACCTATTTTACATCGCTGCCTGTTTTGCCCCGCCCACCGATTCTACATCATTGCCTGTTTAGCCCCGCCTACCGATTCTACATCGCTGCCTGTTTTGCCCCGCCCACCGATTCTACATCATTGCCTGTTTAGCCCCGCCTACCTATTTTAAATCGCTGCCTGTTTTGCCCCGCCCACCGATTCTACATCATTGCCTGTTTAACCCCGCCTACCTATTTTACATCGCTGCCTGTTTTGCCCTGCCCACCGATTCTACATCATTGCCTGTTTAACCCCGCCTACCTATTTTACATCGCTGCCTGTTTTGCCCTGCCCACCGATTCTACATCATTGCCTGTTTAACCCCGCCTACCTATTTTACATCGCTGCCTGTTTTGCCCTGCCCACCGATTCTACATCATTGCCTGTTTAGCCCCGCCTACCGATTCTACATCATTGCCCGTTTAGCCCCGCCTACCGATTCTACATCATTGCCTGTTTAACCCCGCCTACCAATTCTACATCGCTGCCTGTTTTGCCCCGCCCACCGATTCTACATCATTGCCTGTTTAACCCCGCCTACCAATTCTACATCGCTGCCTGTTTTGCCCCGCCCACGATTCTACATCATTGCCTGTTTAACCCCGCCTACCTATTTTACATCGCTGCCTGTTTTGCCCCGCCCACCGATTCTACATCATTGCCTGTTTAGCCCCGCCTACCGATTCTACATCGCTGCCTGTTTTGCCCTGCCCACCGATTCTACATCATTGCCTGTTTAGTTCCGCCTACCTATTTTACATCGCTGCCTGTTTTGCCCTGCCCACCGATTCTACATCATTGCCTGTTTAGCCCCGCCTACCGATTCTACATCATTGCTCTGCCCACCGATTCGCACATGTAGTGTTTACGAGAGAGGCGAATGTGCAGGTCTAGGTAGAAACAAACAATGAAGATGACTCTGAAGACAACAAGACGCTGTGCAGTACCAAGCTGTGGAAAAACAATATTTGCGTTGCCTTGCTTCTGATCCCAATGTTAGGATAGAGTGAATAAACTTTATTTTATTTTATTTTTTTACTTCATTTTACAGTGGATTCATTTAGAAACAAGGCACAGTTCGATGCAGGATTTAAAAAAAAGATTGAAACTAAAAGACAATGCTGTGCGACTATATTGGATCCGCCAGTAATGTCGCAACACACAAGTGCGAGTAACTGCTTTTATTACGTAATCACTATTGCTTTGTCTCTTCTTACAGATTGTTTGGCTTGATTGTTTTGAGTTGTTTATGTGTTTTTGACCTAAATCACTGCAGCGTCCATCTGTGAAGGATGTAGGCTGTCAAACATACACAACTATTAGACAATCACAGCAGTGGGCATTTACTTCCGAGTCTACAATCCTCCACACCTATTCAATCAGAGCGTTATGATGAGGGGAGTCAAAAACAGGACAGAAAATAGACTATTACTTCTAAATTATGATGCTTTTTGATGTAAAAATCTTGATAACATTATAAGTGGACCTCAGTGCACAGTACAAAATAATAATAATAAATAAAGGCCCCTTTAAATTTTTTTTTATCATGTTCTCTGAGGTCCACTTATAATGTTAACAAGACTTTTGCATAAAAATACAAAATTTAGAAGTAACAGGCTATTTCGTCTGAACGTTCTATTTGGATGGGCGTGGCTCATTCTAGACTCAGAAGTAAATGCCCATTTTTGCATATTAAAATACATATCTCCATTAATGTCTTAGTAAGATGATACTTAAATGATCAAAACATAAAATGCAATCCAATGATGATTGAGAGATGAAGAAATAAACGCTCCTCAAAAGCCTGATGATATGCAACAGGTTTTTCAGCAAAGTTTCGATCGTGTTGATCATTCAATGTAACCAAATTATTTTCATTACGTCCATCAAATTAATTGCAATTAACCACATATATCAATATATTATCTCTGAGATATTAGAGGTATTGATTAGAATTGCAGAATAAAAATCTGAATAAAACATTTTCTACTGTGGTCACATTGTTTTTTGGGTTTTGCCATTTTATCAGCATACTAAATGGAGGACAGAAAATGATATTTATAATACTGAAAATTATATTAACTTGAACCTGAAGCACCCACAGCTCAGACAAAATTTGCACCTTCAATGTTACAAGATTATAGGGTGTATGTGGTCTATCTGAATCAATCCTGCTCTGATTAACCTCTCTTCCTCATGCTGCCAGGGGGCAAACAGGAGCAATGAACAGCCACACAGAAAGGGTTCAGGGTGAGAGTAAAGTCTGGCACTGGACCGCCGGTCTGTCAGCACCTGGCAGTGAAAGCACATCAGATGCACAGACGGCAGGGGGCTGCTGAAATCACACACTCTCCTCACAGCTATGCTGAAGCACGTATTTATCTCTGTCTTCACCAAAACAACATGTGAGGAAGTCAATGGAGCATGCGAGACTTACAGACGCGGCAGCTATCAGCTCTGATGGATCGCTCGAGACGAGATCTCATGCTGCCATCGACGGCTCCTTCTCAGGGTGTTTGAGAGAGCAGACTCACGGGCCAGACAAAGCTTAGAGGCTCGAAGATTAAAGGCGATGGTAAATAGTGATGCTTCAAAATATAGACTTTTCCATGGCCAATATATATTACAAATATACACTAAATACATACTGTGGACAGAAGGTATTTGTATTTTTCACACTGAAAATATATTTCATTTAAACAAAATGTCAATATACTACAAAATGTATTTCAAGGGGCAGGAAAGTAAATACCAATCTTAAAATACATTTTGGGTAAATGCAAAGTGTGTGATATATATATATATACTGTATATATATATATATATATATATATATATATATATATACTGTATATATATATATATATATATATATATATATATATATAAACATTGTAATGGTTTAATTACACTAATTTTAATGTAATATAAAAATATAACTACATTAAAAATAATATTTGTAATATATTGTATTATTTATAATATATTAAAATAAATTTATTTTCATTTAATTTTAATACAAATTCTTAATCATTAACCTAATGTAAATTTCAACAAAATCTAAGTATATTTTAGTATTATTTCATGGACCTGAGATGGAAAAAAGATTAATAACAAATATCTTGCTCATTGTTAATGTTAGTTACTTCGTTAATTAATGTTAACTTAAATATGTTTATTATTGAACTATATATATTTTTATATTTAATATTTTTTACATGGGATTTGACCTCAAACAGACATGACGAGCACAGTTTTCTTTTTTGTGACGATATTTTCCCTATTTTTGTCCTATAGGAAGTCAGGGCATTATCTCATGTTAGAAAGCATTTTAATATTACAAAAAAATATGTTTAGGTCTGTGAGTGCAAGATGATCAACATATACTTCAATATACCGTCTTTCTCTTATTACAGTCTTTCCTCAACACAGTTTTACATCTATTTGTGCAAATCTCTTAAAAGTCTGTGCTGTAATTTATTCATCTTAACTTATATGAAATCTCATAAATAACTAGTTTGAAGGGTGATGACTTGAGGGCGAGTGAAAGTTGACAGATTCTCCATTCTGTTGGACTCAACAGCACTATGTATTTGACCTGCGCGTGATGCAGAGGACAGATTTGAGTGGTCTGTACCGAGTCTGTTGTCCTGCGTGAGGTTCATCATACTCCCGTCCTCAGCTAGACCCTCCTGCAGGTTACTCAGGATCTGTGAAAGACAGGAGCAGAAGTTTTACAACACTAATTACAGCGAGGCTAATTCAATTTGCGAGCAGGTGCAGGCGCTGAGGTGTAAAGTTCAGGTCGGGGCCGCGCTCACCTTCTGACAGACGCTCTTTAATATGTGGAGATGGTCCAGAGTTTCCTGTGGCTTCTGCAGGTACTGAGGGAGCTCAGCGTGCAAAACACGCATGGAGAAGGGCACCATCGAGCCTAGACCATGAAAAACAAAAACACAGAGAGATATCAACACTAATACATGCTTTTTCTTTTCTGCAAAAACCAAATGCACAATTTTTCTATTCTTGCTTCTGTTTTTCTGTCAAGAAACACACTGCAGAAACAGACTCCATGCTGGTGAAACCAGGGCCTGAGGCTTTGATCATGTGCCTCTTTGATATCAGGATTCAGGACGGATCCTGAAACACAGACCTGAGTCAAGCACTGCATCACCGTCTGAAGATTTCACCTGACCAACTGCATAAGCTTTTATATTATATATCTGCATGTCTTGAAATAAAGCTCTGTTGGGTAATGGGCTGATATTATGATTGCTTTTGAGAAAGAACTACACTAACAGTCAAAAGTTTGTGAACAGTAAGATGTTTAATGTTTTTTTTAAAGATGTCTCTTTTGCTCACCAAGACTGCATTTATTTGATGCAAGATAATATTGTGAAATATTTTTACTATTTAAAATAACTGCTTTCTATTTGAATATATTTTTAGTGTTTTTAGCTGACACCTTTAAATAAAGTGTAACCCTAATCCAACTACCTTGCTAACTATTAATAAGCAGTTTATTCAGGCAAAAGTCATAGTTAATACTTAATAGTTAGTTACTAGTGAGAATTGGACCTTAAAATAACGTGTGAGACGCATTTTATTCAGTGTTTTTAAAAGAAGTCACTTCTGCTCACCAAGGCTGCATTTATTTGATCAAAAATACAGTAAAAACCATAATATTGTCAAATATGATTACAATTTCACATGACTTTTCTATTTTTTCCCTACATTTATTTGAGTGGTTTTGCTTTCTCACAGAACAAACACAGAACAGACTATTATTAGACTGCTAAGTTAGGTTTATGGTCAAGGTTAGAGTTAGTAGGATAAGTTTGACATGTATTTGCAAAGTTCCCTATCTGTCGGTCACTACGAGTTATGTCGTGACGACATAGGGGATTTACTTGGAAGCCCCAATCATCTCTGACTAAGAGAAAACGCCAATAAATATTGGCTAGTGGATTTTGCATACCTGAGCCACTCCCCGTGCACACGGGTATAAATAGGCGACAGGTGCATCCACTCATCAGATTTTTGCTTCGGAGCCGAGTGGATGAACGTGTTGATCTCCACAAAGCCATTCATCATCTGTCTGGAAGCTGTTCTGGTTGGCGTTACGGTGCGAACAGCGGTGTCCCTGTCTGCAGCGATTCCCCTGGGCACTTCAACTAAAAGAGCAGATTTCCTAAAAGAGCAAAAATCACGGTCGGTTCGCGTCTTTTTAAAGACGCCGTTCCGGCCGTGTTCTCTTGGTTGCGGTCATTTCCTATCCTCCGTCGACAGCCACGATCGTTGTCTTCAGTGTCTGGGCATCCAGCGCGCTTAAGCTGCATTCGTGGATGGTTTATGCGTTCGTTCTGAGCGTATAACCATGGCAGCGCTGCGATCGCGCCTCTCTCTCCTCACGGGGATGGGAGGGGCTCCCTCTGTCACTACCCACGCTGGCTTCTCTGCCACGAGCAGAGAACCATCGGCTAGTGCTCTGGGCGATCTGAGGGTTACAGTGAGAGCTTTCCGCCGGGCCAGTCCCCACGGACCTTTCACTCCTCCCGCAGCAGCTGTTTTGTGCGGCTCCCCGGTGATTCTGCTGTGCCGTCTCACGGCGTGCCCAGCGCTTCATTCGGCGCACCGATAGAGGATCAGATGTCGATCGCGGCATCGGAGGATGGGCAATCGTCCTCTGAGGATGAAGATTCGGCGGAGCTGCACCCCTCGGGTGTCGCGGCCGCCGCCGAATCGGACCCAGAGTTGACGGCCGTGCTTTCCCGGGCCGCCGCGAGATCGGGGCTGGAGGCGTGCACACCTCCTAGTCCCGAGCCCTCGCAGTGAGATGATTGGCTCCTCGACACGGGCCGTGGCTCGCGACCACGCCCTGCCCTGGTTCCTTTCTTCCCGGAAGTGCACGAGGAGCTGATGAAGTTGTGGACGGCCCCTTTTTACGGCCAGAAGCGGCTCGTCTGCCTCCTCCATCCTCGCTACCCTCGATGGCGGGGCGGCTACGGGGTACGTTGACATTCCCCAGGTGGAGAGTGCGGTTGCAGTGCACTTGTGCCTGCAAAACGCCGCCACTTGGAGGAATTGTCCTCGTCTCCCGTCCAAAGCCTGTAGACTGACGGCCGCTCTTGCGGCCAAAGCTTACAGTGCGGCGGGCCAAGCCGCCTCTGCGCTGCATGCCAAGGCTATCCTGCGAACACACCAAGCCAAGGCATTAAATGCACAAGGGTAGTACCAACCCGAGGTTGAAGCAGGGACTGCGCTCAGCGACTGACCTCGCCCTACGGGCGCAGTCCCTCGGGAAGGCGACAGGTGTGGTCCAAGAGCGCCGTCTATGGCTCGGCCTTGCTGAGAGGAGCGAAGTCGACAAAGTGAGCTTTCTCGACGCTCTCGTCTTCCAGGCTTGACTGTTCAGCGACACTGTCGAGGACTGTGCCCAGCAGTTCTCTGCAGTACAGAAGCAGACCGAGGCAACACATCTTGCCCCGGCGTGATGCACCGCTCTGCCGCAGAGCAAGACCCAGTCTGCTTGTCGCCGTGGGCGCCCTCCTGTGTCCTCCAGAGCTGCTCCGCCCCGTGCTGAATCATAAGCCGGCGCGTCGAGCCTCTCGCAGGAGCGTGGCGCCCCCTGTGTTCCAGCTGGCCCCGATATCGTCCAGAGAGGCGATAAAGCGGCCCTGACACAGGCAACCCGGAGATGTGGGAAGCTGCTTGATCTCAGGAGATGGTGAGGACAGCGCCACTCCTTCCCCCGAATGAGGGCAGGGGGAGAATCATTCATTCTGTTCTGCCGCTGGCTCAAGGGCCAGAGTTTTCAGCCTCGCGGGCTGACAGTGTGCGACGCACTGCCTCTTCACTCTCGCCCGCGACCCATCTTGCCAGCGGCCAAGAGTGTGCGGTTGGGGGACGGCAGGGCCTCCCCACGTGCCTCTAGCCAGTCCCTACAGGGACTCAGGGAGTTTTTCGAGGATGAGTCAGAACGCAGGGCCTTCTGTACCATCCAGCCTTACTCCCATTCGCTGCACCACTGCGGGTACGTCGATTGTGCCGTTGGAGCCACTTGCACGGCGTCTGGAGGCATGGCTTGCGCTGCCCAGCCTGTCTCGTTGGCTCACGCACACAATTCGACTCGGCTACGCGATTCAGTTCGCCAGGCGACCTCCCAAGTTCAGCGGCGTTCTCGAGACTGCGTTGGCAGCTCGGAATGCTCCTGTCTTGCGCGAGGAGATTGCTCCTCCTGGCAAGGATGCAATCGAGCCGGTCCCTCCAGCCGAGATTAGGCAGGGGTTTTACAGCCCTTATTTCATCGTACCCAAGGAAGGCGGTGGTTTTCGACCAATCCTGGATTGCGACTCCTGAACCGGGCCCTGCACAGGCTCCCGTTTAAGATGTTGACGCACAGGCGCATGATCAAATGCATACAGCCCCGGGATTGGTTTGCAGCGATCGACCTGAAGGATGCTTACTTTCATGTTTCGATCCTTCCGCGACACAGACCGTTCCTACGGTTTGCGTCTGAGGGTCGGGCATGGCAGTACAGGGTCCTCCCCTTCGGGCTCTTCCTGTCCTCCCGTGTCTTCACGAAGATCGTGGAGGGCGCCCTTGCGCCGTTACGGGAAGTGGGCATCAGGATCCTGAACTGTCTCGAGCATGGCCCGCGCGCGAGAACAGTTGTGCGATCACAGGGACCTGGGGCTTCGGGTCAACTGGGAAAAGAGCAAGCTCTCCCCTGCGCAGAGAATCTCTTTTCTTGGTGTGGAGTAGACTCGGTGAGTATGACGGCGCGCCTCACGGAAGAGCGCGCCCAATCAGTGCTGAACTGCCTGAGTTCCTTCAGAGGCAGGACGGTGGCTCCGCTGAAACTGTTTCAGAGGCTCCTGGGGCATATGGCATCCGTAGCTGCGGTCACGCCGCTCGGATTGCTTCATATGAGACCACTTCAGCACTGGTTGCACTCCCGAGTCCCGAGGTGGGCATGGCGCCGCGGTGCACTTCGGGTGAACATCACACAGGAGTGTCGCCGCTCCTTCAGCCCCTGGACAGACCTTGCTTTTCTACGGGCCGGGGTGCCCTTAGAACAAGTGTCTTGGCATGTTGTTGTCACAACAGATGCCTCCAGCACGGGCTGGGGTGCTACATGCAACGGGCAGGCAGCCTCGGGGCTCTGGACGGGGCCTCGACTGCTTTGGCACATCAACTGCCTAGAGCTGCTGGCAGTGCATCTAGCCTTGCGGCAGTTTCGGCCACTGCTGTTAGGCAAGCATGTGTTGGTCCGTACGGACAACACTGCGGCTGTGTCGTACATCAACCGGATGGGGGGTATACGATCACGCCGCATGTCACAGCTCGCCCGCCATCTTCTCCTCTGGAGTCACACCCGGCTCAAGTCGCTGCACGCTGTCCATATTCCGGGGAGCTCAATCGTGCGGCCGATGCGCTCTCACGACAGCTCACTTTCCCCGGAGAATGGCGACTCCATCCCGAGACGATCCGGCTGATCTGGAGTCGATTCGGGGAAGCTCAGGTAGACCTGTTTGCTTCCCGCGAGTCCTCCCACTGCCAGCTGTATTTCTCCCTGACCGAGGGCACCCTCGGCACAGACGCACTGGCACACAGCTGGCCTCGGGCTCTATGCAAGTGTGCATTTCCCCCAGTGAGCCTGCTCGCACAGACACTGTGCAAAGTCAGGGAGGACGAGGAGCAGGTCCTGCTGGTCGCGCCGTTCTGGTCCACCCGGACGTGGTTTCCCGAACTCATTCTCCTCACGACAGCCCCTCCCTGGCGCATTCCTCTGAGGAAGGACCTCCTTTCTCAGGGGCTCGGCACCATTTGGCACCCGCGTCCAGACCTGTGGAACCTCCATGTGTGGCTCCTGGATGGGACGCGGCAGACTTGAGTGGTCTCCCACAGGCGGTGGTAGAGACCATCACTCAGGCTAGAGCTCCTTCTACAAGGCAAGCCTATGCACTGAAGTGGAGTCTGTTCGCGAACTGGTGTTCTTCTCGCCGAGAAGACCCCCGAAGATGCACGATTGGAGTAGTGCTTTCTTTCCTGCAAGAAAGGTTGGAGCGTAGGCTGTCACCCTCCACCTTGAAAGTGTATGTGGCCGCTATCGCGGCCCATCACGATGCAGTGGACGGCCGGTCCCTGGGAAAGCATGATCTCATCGTGAGGTTCCTGAGGGGTGCCAGGAGGTTGAATCCCCCTAGGCTACCCCTGAGGCCCTCCTGGGACCTCTCTATCGTCCTGGCTGGACGTCAGAGGGGTCCCCTTGAGCCGCTGGACTCAGTCGAGCTGAAATACCTGTCGGCTAAGACAGTGCTCCTGACCGCGCTCACTTCCATCAAGAGGGTCAGGGACCTCCAAGCATTTTCGGTGAGCGAAGAGTGCCTTGTGTTTGGGCCGGACTACTCTCACGTTGTCCTGAGACCCCGGCCTGGATACGTGCCCAAGGTTCCCACCACGCCCTTCCGCGATCAGGTGGTGAACCTGCAAGCACTGCCTGCGGAGGAGGCAGACCCAGCCTTGGCGTTGCTGTGTCCCGTAAGAGCATTGCGCATATACGTGGACAGCACCCGGAGCTTCAGAAGCTCTGAGCAGCTCCTTGTCTGTTACGGTGGTCAGCAGAAAGGGAAGGCTGTCTCCAAGCAGAGGTTGGCCCACTGGATAGTGGATGCCATCGCCTTGGTGAGGGCTCACTCCACACGGAGTGTTGCCTCCTCCTATGCGTTGGCGCACGGCGCCTCTCTGGCAGACATCTGTAGAGCTGCGGGCTGGGCGACACCGAACACCTTCGCGAGATTCTACAGTCTCTGCGTTGAGCCAGTTTATTCCCGTGTGTTGGGTAACGGGTAAGTGGCAGGAAGAACTGGCAGGTGTCACGCTTGCTGCGCCATTCCCCCTCACCCGGGGATACGAGCGCCTGTTTTCTCCTCCAGTTCAGTTCTCCGGACGGCGAACCCTGGTGGAGTTCCTCCAGCACCCCCGGCAGTCAGACTGGGCGGAGCAGTCTGACGCCAGGCCCAGTACTTGTGCTAGCTCGCCCGGGTCTCCGGTCAGCCCCTGTACTCGGCTAGGTGTCCGTATGGCTTTGATTCCCTTCGGGTAATCCCATACGTGTATTCGTCCACGGTAAGGTTTCCCTCACGGTAAACCCGTGTCTTCCCTTTGACAGAGCTCTCTGTTAGGCCCTGCTGGCAGCCCTCCTCCCTACTCCTAGGTAGGATCTGCCCCAGGGTCCAGTCGTATATAGTACTGCCCCAGGCCTGGGTCAGTCCATATCAGTGTCTCCACATGGTACCTCCCTTCGGGCAGGATGTGGCCTCCGTAGCGCCCTTCTCCGGAAGGCTCGCTTCCCCGTCGTTACTGCCAAGCTGTAACAACAAAGAGGAAAGACGTGAAGCATCTTTCATTGAAGGTCGAAATCCCTTCCGACTTCTGGGGAGAGGAACAGCGGCTTGGCTATCTCCAGCAGCGATGTACTCAGTGGTCCCTGCGGGCACCAAGGTTAGCGAGTTTGCGCTGGGGCGACGGGAAGGTTGCAAGCTTTCGCATGGCATTTGTCTGTCACGCGCTCGCTTGTCAGCATCTGCATGCCACAAGGTCGTGACGGGGTTCAGGTTGTGGCGCTTTCCATAGGAACCCTATGTCGTCACGACATAACTCATAGTGACCGACAGATAGGGAACGTCTCGGTTACGTACGTAACCCTCGTTCCCTGATGGAGGGAACGGAGACGTTATGTCCCCATGCCACAATCTTGAACCATCGCTGGGTGCCAGGGACACGTTCTCGGCTCCTCAGCGTAAAACCTGATGAATGGATGCACCTGTCGCCTATTTATACCCGTGTGCACGGGGAGTGGCTCAGGTATGCAAAATACACTAGCCAATTTTCATTGGCATTTTCTCTTAGTCAGAGATGATTGGGGCTTCCAAGTAAATCCCCTATGTCGTCACGACATAACGTCTCCGTTCCCTCCATCAGGGAACGAGGGTTACGTACGTAACCGAGACGTTACTTATAGTCAGTAGTAGTATAAGCTAAACTAATAGGATTTACTTTAGTACTACAATTATAACTAATAAAAATAATATAGGTAATAATAATGATAACAGATACAAAAAAAAGAGATAAAGCACATTATTCTGAGTGTTGTCAGACATCTAATAATACTTTAGGCACGGTATTAATTAAATAATCAGTGATTAGAGATAGGCATCAATTTCTGATAAATTCAGCAGTAATGGATAACGGTTTTGTATGTGAATATGTTATAAAATACAATTTATTCCCATGATCAAAGCTGTATTTTCAGCATCATTACTCCAGTCTTCAGTGTCACATGATCTTCAGAAATCATTCTAATATGCTGATATGCTGATTTGCTGATCAAGAAAAAATTCAGATTTTTATCAATGTTGAAAACAGTTGTGCTGCTGCTTATTTTAGTGGTAACCGTCATACATTTTACTTTTCAGGATTCACAGATGAATAGAAAGTTCAAAAGAACAGCATTTATTTGAAATAGAAATCTAACTTTATAAATGTCTTCACTCTCACTATTGATTGATTTAATGCATCCTTTCTAAATAAAACGATTGATTTCTATCAGAAAAAAATCTCTTCTTGAACAGTATTGTATGGGTAGCTATTCCCCAACACCTGAAATGTAGTTAAATAACTCCAGAACTCCTACCTCGTCTTCCGGGGTAAACGGTGGGATAATATTCATAGTAGAGATTTGGATGATCCAGATTCCCGAAGGGCTCAATCTCTAGCTCTGCGTTCTGGAAAAGGTTGAGCTTCACCAGAAGAGAGAGACGCACAAACCACAGCTGTAGAGAGAAGAGAGCGGCCTGCTTCAACATAACAAATCAGCATTGACTTCTTTCAGTAAGAGTAGTTTAGCTGTGTTTTCTGGTCTGGGTGTATTACAGCATAACCCTTCTCTGCAGCAGTATGTGTGGAGCCACGTGAGGCTTTGATTCACCCGTCTCCTGAAACACTGACACAGCCCTGCTTCAGGACACTTCACGTGTGAGAAAGAGCTCAAACTCCCATGTTGTTTAGCGGTTTGTGTGTTCTGCTTGATTTAAGGAGGTGGTAATGGGCTCTCAGATCTCACTGGGTTCAAACTGTTGCTTGTTGAATCTAGTGCAATTCAAAGGTTGATCATTGATCCTATATATCCTCCAGAATTTGATCCCATTCGCTTACATTGTATGTGCCTCACTCTAACCGAGATTTTAGTTTTCAGAGAATAATTATTTTTAGTTATTTTGTTGTTGTTGTTGTTTTGTAAATCAACATTGCTACAAATGCCGTTGATCTTAAATATGGAATACTCCTGTAATTTGTTTATCTTTTGCAAAAAATATAAAAATATGAATGCACAGAAATGCTGCACCCTTATTTTTTGCACTATATCACACATCCACATTATTTATATCCACATTAGTTTGAATTATTTTCCTTAAATCATGTTCATTTAATTTTTATTTTTTTGCAATGGTGACATCAGCACAGAAATATTCCTAATTCTGCTTTGCTGAAAATACAAAAATGTGTTATACACAGATGTTGCTGATTGCATAATGTACTTTAAATGTTTGAAACTTAAAAAAAAAAGTTTTTACAGCTTAACATTTATATTTGTATCTACTGTAGTAACATTGTTTTTGCTTTTTTTCGATTTAAAATAGTAGGTTATTGTGATTGCATTCATTCAACATGTTAAATAAAGTGCATATCCAGTAATGTAATTAAATCCACTGATGAAATCAGGCATTATGAAACTAGCAAGTATTCGCTCCATATTGGGCATACATTATCTTTAGGGTTAATAATACCATTAAACATTATCTTGCAGGTTAACATGTAAATATAAAGAAGGCAATTATAATAGACAAGTGTATGTCATGAACTAATAATTTAGAGAGATCTGTCAGCAGAATGTGTAGATAACTTACAAAATGTAATCTGCTACTGATTACAAATTACATGACGAAAACTGTAGTTAGTAACATAAATGTATGTAAAAAAGGAAGTTACTTGATTGCTTTTGACCTAACTTGTTTACCGCATAGATTTGAATAGGATTATTTTGTTTGTTATTTATAAAAAATACAAAAAAAGTGTATTAAATAAAATGTTATGCATTAAACATTACATTAGCCCTCATTCAAGTAATAATTGAAATGTGCTTGTACGGAGTGTAATGCAATGTTGAGAAAACAATCATAAAAACAAATGTTTTTAGACTTGTTATATTAGCAAATCACCTTTGCATGATTAATTTAAATTCTCTCCTCCCATAAATGTTGCATCTGAAAGTGAAACTCCAACAAATGCATAAGCAAAAAGATCAGCCACAAAAATAACTGTGCTCATGGCCTTTCATCGCTTATATCTCAATGTGTCTTTAGTAACTCCTGACACAAGCTAAATCTGGCCCCAGTGTGTTAGTGGTTAGCTCACCTGTAGGGAGTCAGTGGTGTGGTTGGTGGGCTGACCGCTCTTGCCGTAGCCCTGGCCGTGAGCCGTCAGCAGTCTGCCCGTCAGGTCCACGGCCGCCCTCCAGTTCTTAGTGCTCTGTGAGAGGAGATGAAGCCATTAAACACAGGAGGAGGCGTGAGAGAGACCCGGCACCCGTAATGACGACAAGGTCACTGCGAGCGCTCGCTTTACATGACGCTGTCATTTATTACACCAAGACTTCCACTTAAAAATCTTCAAAATGAGCATCGAGATGGAATGAAAATCTACTGCAATACAAACAGGGGACTGACATATCAGGCTTGTTCACACCAAAAATTTACTCACATGTGGCATAGAACTGTCTTTTTGGATGCAAGCAGCTACATTTACATATACCCCAAAAATCTGCTTTAATCATAATGATGACTGAATTAGATTGAAAAGTCTCCATGTAAATACCTCAATCGATTCGATTGATTGATTTCGATCGGATTGAAAGGTGTTCAAAAATAACTAGCTCACTGCACATAAATGAGTCTTGTCTTACCAAGACACGACAAGAGATGCAGCCAAAAGGCAGCGGGTAGTGCCATATTTAATCTTGGTAACACTTTAGTTTAAGGACCAATTCTCACTATTAACTAGTTGCATATTACTAGTATATTGGCTGTTTATTAGTACTTATAAAGGGCAAATTAATGGCTTATTATGCATGAACATATTTTGGATCCATTGGATCTTTACCCCATACCCAAACATAACAACTACCTTACTAACTATGAATGAATAAGCAGCAAATTATGAGTTTGAGGCAAAAGTCTTAGTTAATAGTTAGTTAATAGTGAGCATTGGGCCTTAATAGTGATCTTAATTTCTTACAGGAATGAAAATGAGGCTGAGTCATAGATGTACAGCGTGTTCATGCTAATTATACAGCTGATGAAACATATTTCCATAACTCTATAAAACTTGAAAAAAATTGAACACAATCTAGGATCTTTATTCAGTGCATGCCATTGTAAAGACTGTAAGTCTGTTTGAGACAAACAGTGCACCGACAAAGTTATTTTATCTTGTATATTTGCTTAGCTACAGTTTTTTAAAAAAGCATCTGGGTGGAAAATATAATTAGAATAAAACACACAAAAAAAGGCAGAAGTTACTATTTAATGACGTTAACAAAAGGATTAATCATCTATTCAGAAAAAAAAATTAGATTTTTTGGGTGGTCAAAATGTTTTAGCTTAATTTACTTTAACAATTTAACAAATCTTTAACAAATCGATTAAATCTTAATCAAAATTCACCGTTTGTCCTCATGTAGTTTGTGATTCTCACACCAATCTAACTTGGGATTTGAGCAGAGCACTGTAATCTGGCTCATAGTGTGGACATGTCCCTTGCATGGGATGCTGTTTCTTAGCACTGTTTTTCCATCTGTGTTCATTTCTCATCCTGAGCCGAGTCTCTCTTCTGCATTTTCATCACCATTATAACCTCTCACTTCTGCTTTCCTTCTTTTCTGCTCTCTCTCTCTCTCTTCTGTCAGAGACCCCAGAGCCTCTAAATCTTCATTAGAGCGGCAAATGAAGCCGAAAACCACTGGCAGGAAAACGGGCAAAAGCAGCAGCCGCCACTGAGATAAAACATAAGAGAAGCCAGTGACAGGGGAAATGAGGGTCCTTCCTGATGTACTGCACACTCGGGGACTCCAAACACACACACACACGCACACACACACGCACGCACGCACGCACGCACGCACACACGCACGCACGCACGCACGCACGCACGCACGCTCGCACACACGCACACACACACACACACACACACACACACACACACGACAGATCAGACATTCTGCTCTTTTAAAGAGAGACTAAAAACCTGCCATCATTTACTCATCCTCAAGTCATTCTAGACTTCTGTAGAACACAATAGGAGACATTTTCAATAATATTCAAGTCAGTCTTTCACAGAGCCAATAAGTTGAACTAGATTCAATCAATTAATTAAAAAGATCCTTCTCAAAAGGCTCACGATAAGCTTTATGCCAAAAGTTGCATAAACAAACACAGTAAACAGGTCTCATTGTAAATGCTTGTTGGAGAAAGTTTTTACAGCAGTATAAACTGACAGCAATATCCATGGACTTTTAAAGTAATCAGCTATCCTACCTTTTTTGGCATTTTATTCAATTTTAATATCTGAATGTTAGTAAGAATAATAATAAAAAAAACTTTTAGATATCAGTGTGTGATGGACATTGGTTATGCTCATCTTTGGTAGCTCCTTTGAAGGCATCTTGAGTAAAACAGCTTCATATTTAATGAAGCACATACAAAACCGAATATGGAAAGCATTTTTATTTTTCAGTAACTATACCTGTAAGGATGTCAATATGATGCTATTGCTAAACCGCAGTACAAGAGAATTATTTTGATGATAAAGTCCACTCTGAAACTCATTATTATTCTGAAAGCTTTCACCAAAGTCACCTTTACAGCAAGACTTTCATTGAAAGTAATTTACAATCACACTAATGGCTCAAATGGTGGAGGTGGCGCTTTATAGTCAGACGTTCACTGATGCTACAAAAATCACTGATGCATTTATTGCTATTTATTTACTTAATCCTAAATATGTGACTACAGCCTTGTAAAACAGCTACTAAACTGAAAGTGCTACAGAAACCCTGTTTGTCACTGTTTGGTTGTGGAAGGAAATTGAGTTAAAGGGTGTGGATCTATTTGCATCTTTTATCACAAAAACACAGGGAGATAATGCATTTTTATTGTACTGTCCAGATTTATTGTTTTTAACTTGTTTGTCATTGTTGTATTAATTGTTTAAGGATCCGTGTTGTCAGTGTAAACACATCTAGAGTCCAAGACACTTTTGCCCTTGTGGACAATTAAGTGTATTTCAATTCAATTAATTTCATTTAATTTGAAACACTATGGCAACAAATCAAACTAAGTAAACATAGGAATCAATGGGAAGACAGAAACAACTAAACAGAAAGACTTCAAAGTGAAACTGTTAAATCAAAATTGTTGTGAGATTGAACATTAGTATAAAACAAGTTCAGAATTAAGATTGGCTTTCAAACTTAAATTACAGAAGAAGAAAACAAGCCTACATACAAAATGAAAGCATCACATTTAATTTCAATAAACATACTCATTTGTATTAACTCTATACAGCATGAGAGCAATGAATTGGCTGACGTTCTCATAAAATTCATAAAATTGATGTTCTCAAAGAAGTTCAGTAAATTCTGTTCATTATATTGGCAGTAAGTCACAGCACACAATAGCAAAGAAACAACTGACAACAACAACAATTTTCTGTTTCCTTGTTAGCTTTTCTGAGCACACAAAAGCATCCTGCAGGACAGAAGGCTGATCAGAAACCTAGTGGTGGATCGTAAAGAGCAATGAGGTCAAACAACCAGCAAGACTAAAGAAGACTGTGCTAGACCCTGATGACCAGAGGTTAACCACCGAACGTTTAACCCATGCTAACCTGCAAGCGCTTAGTTACTACATGCTACAGAAAGCTGATGCTGTTATCACATCGTTATCATCACCGATAGGATCTGTTACAGACAAATCTACTAATATGAAAATGAATGTTCACATATAGTCTGTGGTGGTAAACCATCAACCAAACACTCCTCATGATCTGAAGGCCAGGGATAATCTGAATGCAATGAGAAAACAAATGACCCAGCTGGCAAGCATCATCTCCCAACGTCAGCAGAGATCCAGGCTGAGTGATGGACGAAATGCTGATGAATCTAATTACTAATTAGCTTTGCCATGTTATAGAAACAAATCCAGTATATTCCATAAATTCATGTCAAATTCATTTAATTTAAATTGCAAAAAACAATTTGGTCCATTTTAAGTCAGTGACTTTCTTTGGATTTAGGATTTATATATTTAGTTTATTTATTTATAAATGAAATTCAAACTGATTTCAGACCTCTCTCTCTGCTTTCTGTGACAGTTTGAGACAGTAAAGGAGCATCACTACTATAGCAGCTCATTTGAACATTTAGAAGCTTTCACAGCTTGACTTCTCATCAACAAATCAGATAGTTAATGAATCATTATTAAAATCAAGCTAGAAATTATGAAGTGATGAAATCAGTCTTCATCCTGAATTGTAAAGTTGTAAATAAAAAGATTATTGAAGTATATTTCTATATTTCTAATTTCATGTTCAATTCAATGCTACTTTCCATTTCTTTGCAATACTTTTTAAATGAAGCTGAGCAATTCATTAACTGAAGAGAACGGTAGATTTGTCATATTTATAAATATTTGACAGCTGATTTTTGTATCTGACGATGTTGGTAAGGAAAAAAACATACAAAAACAGAAGGAGCAGGAGATGCCCACAAACACATGCAGGTAAAAACTTTGAAAAGAAGATTAATCCAAATTATTGAAGGACATGTTTATTTTTGCACTTTTGTGGCCAGTTTTGTTCCACCTACTGAGTATTTGTTTCACTTTAAATGGATTAACCACATAACACTCAAAATTATTATTTTAATGTAAATGCAATGCTAGTTATCTTTTGCAAATCCATTAACTGTCTCACTATCTAAACTGAACCGAGAGATGAAGTGAGAGTTTCACTCCTTTGTGGGCATAAAAATAAGCTGGAGTAACATTATTTTAAACAGCTGGAGAGGAAGTCGGGATGGTGCCGCGAGAAATAAGACTGATTCAGAGCCAAAAATAAATTGCTGGAACCCCGTACTGAGAAGACAAGAGCCAGATGAGAAGAAACAGAGAATAAAAGAGAGAAATGAGCAGACAAGGGGAAACGAGGGTGGCTGAGAGCTCGGTCTTCTGCAGAATGAGTGATTTTCTCTCAGGTTCAGGTGTGTTTGAGACTCTCCTCTCTGTCTGACACACACATCTCTTCTCTCTGGGGATGACAGATCTGGATCAGCATGTACTTCTACACCAGTCCCAGTCCCAGACTATTTCAACAGTTATACCTTAAATGTCCTGTGTACAAATATATATAACCAATAAAAAGAAAAGAGAACTACATCCACAAGGCTCATGACAAATGTTTTTCAACACACCTTTCCAAACTATCTGTGGCTTTTCCATTGCACAGTGTAATATTAGTCAAAAGTTATCCATCACGTATGCACACACACACACGTGAACACATGTCGGGTTTCCATGTTTTATGGGGACTCTCTATAAGCATAATGGTTTTCATACTGTACAAATTGTATTTTCTATCACCTTACCCCTAAACCTAGCCCTCACACAAATATAGGCATTTTTAAATTTTCCAAAAACATAATTCTGTATGATTTATAAACTCTTTTCCTCATGGGAACAAAAAAATAAAGTCCCCACAAGGACAAAATGTACTGGCATTACTATCCTTGTGGGGACATTTGGTCCTAGGGAATACCAGGTGCGTGCACGCACACACACACACACACACACACACACACACACACACACACACACACACACACACACACACCACAATTTAAGATTTATGTATTTGAATTGCAGATAAAATTTCCATCCATTTGTACTACAGAGCTTTAACACCAGGAGAAAAGAATAAAAATTGTAGATAATAGATCTCATCATACTTTACCCAGTTGATAAATCACAGTACATTAACAATTATTCTGTATTTTATATACGTTTTCTGAAAAGTTATGTTTAAATATGCAAATGAGGCAGTGTCTAATTAAGTATGCATACATTTTGAGAACAAACATTTGAACACTGGATAAAGTTTGTTTAATTTTGTTGATACATACTATAGTTATAGGTTTTAACAGAGGGGATTTTGGGTTTCTCTTTTCAGAAAATACTTTAAAAAAAATCCCTCTCTGTAAAATCCTTCAGAATTTAGATAGGAATAAAACTGTCAAGTTTGGTTAATGAAATGCAGATTTCTGACTGACAACCTTTAAAGACATGTATTGGAATTGAAATTGACAGACGCAAACAGATAAATATAGATAAACAAATAAATAGATAAACATTTAAATGTGAATTTTGGATGTTTTCTTTTCACTAGTCTGAAAGCTATGAAAGCAAAATTGCCTGTGGTGCCAGTATATGCCTGGACCTGGCTACTAGTTACTAGTCATAATTACTGTAATTGTTGTAACTTCTTTGCACAATTATTTCAGCTAAACCACAATTTATGAATGATTTAAATGAATTTACAGACTCATTCAAACAGCTGACAGACCTTCAGAAAACCCCTGTATTAATAATGCAATACATGACATGACCTTACATGCATGAACCTGACAGTTAGACGCTAGCAGACATACTTTGTGTAAATTCCTGCACATACAACACAGCATAACAAACACACAGTGGTGTGTAGTGTAACATACACCCCAAAGAAAAGCCAAACAGATGCACTGAACCAGAAAATGACGGTATTTGGAAGCAAATCTTACATAACCTTTCTGAAGGGTAATTTATGGATATAAAAATTCGAAATGGCTTGACGAGTTCAGTTTTCAGTCCATATTTCCTATTTGTTAAGAGCAATACAGTGCACTGCCTGTGAATGCCTCACTATATACAGAGAGAACTGATCTTCTGTGTGTTTCTCTGCTCCAGAGCTTTGTGATCTGGTCTGTGAAGTCCAGGATCTGGGGATTAGAGCTCAAGCTTCCACAGGCTCAGCACTAACGCTACACACACACACACACACACACGCATGCAGTGTATCCTTGTCATTCGGTGAAGGACGTGGGCACAGCGGGCAAGGCTGTGCGTCTCAGGCCTGTCTGTGTGTTCAAAAGTAAATCAGTGAGGCAGTAATTTTGGGCCCCTAGAGCTCCAGCTGACACTTCATGCTGCCTGATACAGCACTGCACACACACACAATCCCAGACAGAGATGGCCAATATTAGGGATATACCATGTATATGGATGATATATGGAATATTCCTGATACTGTATATGTGTGTGTGATGATTTTGCTAGTGATATAAAATCAAGCAACATTAGCATGTTTACATTAGTGTTGTCAAAAACATCGATATTTCGATAAATATCGATACTGAAATATCTGAACGGTACCAATATCGGTGTATCGATACTAGCCGAGCTGTCACTTTCACTTCTCTCCAAAGGCGCGTTGACAAACACCACACGTGACCGCAGTGCCTGTCTCGTCTCATTCGCTCGGGTTAAATAGCAGAAGTGAAGTGAATAGAAAGATGGCGAGTGCGTTCTGTTCTCATTTTAACATTACTGAAACATTAACCAAGATGGCCTAGCAGGGCTCTACAGTGCGACCATTTCTACTGCGTGCGACTATGAAAAAATATTTAGGAGCACCGGTGCGACTGACCCGATCAGCATATGTGTGTTTGTGCTGAGGGAGCTTTAGGTTTCTAACGTTTTGCAGCGTTGAGTTATGTATCACAGAAGTATTCTCTCATTATAACAAAAAAAGTGTAGACAGAGTGTAAACAAGAGATTCATTGTGCAGTGTAAGGAGCTTCGTTGATTATAACGGAGTTTTGTGAGATCACAATGAACTAAGATGAGTGACAGTTTTAATGATTATTACGGGAGTTTGCAAATGTGATATTGATTTAATACAACAGTTCATTAAACAAGAAGCGACTTATATTGTCTGACTACAACATTATTGCCTTATTTTGCTCTATTTCATCAACGAAAATCGTTTCAAACAAAGTCCCAGCTGAGCCGCTGCACATCTCCATTCAAACACAGCGGTGTTTCGTTTATGAATGAACGATTAGTTTTTAAACTAATCTAGTGAGTCAATGATTCAATTACCCATTCATAAAGACAGTCACGTACTTCATTTCTGAATGATTCAGTCGTTCAAACGAATCAATTGAATAAATGATTCAGTGATAAAATCAGTGACATACCGCCTCCTACTGGCAGTTTTAGTTACATTTTTAAAGTATCTTTGCTGTTATTTAAATAATTTAAAATTTCTACATTCAAAATTTTATATTTAAAACATTAACCTCAACATGAATTTAATTGCACTTATGCAACCTCTGAGCCTCATTAAACATCTGAAAATACACCTACAAGCCACTTGTGTTCTTCTGTGCCACCTCTAGTACATGTTTATTTCTTAAATACTGATTTCATTTGATTGATTGATCTTATTCTACTTCTTGTTCTACTTGTTTTTATTCTGTTGTTTTAATTAGAAATGATAAAAAGCTTATTAATATATATTTTTGAATTTGACATAAAAGATGACATACTTTTAATAAAGTTAGAAAAATGCCATTACAAAGGTAAAAACAAAATTCCCTGTAAATCACTTTAAGGAGTCAAATATCACCTCGTAATGGGAAGGATAATTTTTTATCAGAATTTTTGATTATTGATTTGAAGGTGCTCCTAAATGTTTTAAATTAGGAGCACAAGCGCTCCTAAAAAGAAAAGAAGGCGTAGAGCCCTGCCTATTGTTGCTGATATGAGTGTTGTCTCGTTTTTTCACCGTAATTCTTAAAGTTAATATAATCTGACTGAGGAATCTTAGACAAGTAAATACTTTAACTGTGGTCAAATGTAAATTAACTTGTGCTTATTTAACTTTATTCAAAAAATTATTACTTAAATTCTGCAATTTGTCTTCATGTCGATCCAGTGAGCATTGCTTTCACATGTGATGCACGCACGTTTGCGTGCGAGGATCGGTGATTATATGTGAAAAGATGCCTGAAATCAGTGCAGAAGAGGACCCACTCACATGGTGGAGGACACATGAGACAACTTTACCTCACCTTGTCCAGTTTGCTAAGAAGTATCTGTGCATCTCTGCTTCAAGTTCAGCTTCAGAGTGTGTATTTAGTGCAGTACCTCAAGATATTTTTGTTCATGTAAAATATACCTCATTGTCATGTTCTAGACTTGTTATATTTATCTTTAAATAAAAAAAATAATAATTTACCCCCTTAATATTGTGGCAGTTTTTTTCTCCGTGGTATCGAAAATGGTATCGAATATCGATATTTTTCAAGGTATCGTATCGAAGTGAGAAATTCCAGTATCGCGACAACACTAGTTTACATGCACCCAAATAGCCCATTTATTATCAGACTGGTGGCTCAATCGAACTGAAAAATCTTTATGTAAACACCTCAATTGATCCGACTGAGTTCAATCAGAATGAAATTGATTGGATTGGAAGGAGTGGTGTAGAATTTAAATAATCAGATTTAACAGAAAACCAAAGCACTTAAATGCTTGAATGTGACTATTTTCTCAATAGAGAGCTGCAGGGATAACATCAAAACCTGGAAACAACTTCTCTTTAGTATTTCCGGTTCTGTGATTAGCTTTTTACTCGCCAGTTGTATTTAGGCTTTAAAATTCATAAGTTGTGTTCATTTGTGAAGATCATATTGGACAAAACATGTAAGAATCATAAACTTTTGTTGGTCACACAGAGTTTATGTTCTGCAATAATCCAAAAGCCAATGGAAAAATCCTACTGGGTTTTTGTTGAGAGGATTCAATTCAGATAACAGTATTGTGAGTGACTATCCTATATACTGTATTGCTTGTCTGTCCTACACTAGTCTCAGAGAAACACTGCTACTTTGCCAACTAATGGCTGGAATACATTACAGTGCAGGGTTTTAGCTCTGATTTTTGCACCAATTTCCAGTTCGGGGCAAATCAATGCTAGTTGCCTCAAGTTAGTTTGGACAGTCATGAAACTCAAAATGAAATGGAGATGGTGAAGAAGTACAAAAAGTGAAGCTTCACCATAAATGCCGCTCACCTCCAACTTAAAATATCACCAAAAAAAAGACACCAAACATGTGTCTGTCTGTGCTTAAACGAGTCAAAAATTAGGAATAAATATGATGTGCTACTCACTATTAGCCTCTTGAGACCCAGGAGGTTCTGCTCCACTGAGCTGGCCGAGAGCACCTGTCTCTTCATAGCTGCCTGGTCGCCCAATAAACGCTGCATGAGATCTTTCACCGCATCGCCCTGTAAATCAGAGAGCTTCAGTTTCTGCTTTACTCACTGTTACACAGACTTAAAACACCAAGAGCAATGAAAAGTGACTATTGTCTTTGTCTCTGGTTTATTCGTGATATCTTAGTTAACTAAAAAAGTTTATTTACTAAATATGTTATTTACTGCAAGTTAAAGACCTGGGGCCCGTTTCAATAAGGAGGTTCAACTAACTCGGAGTTTAAACTTGAACTCAGAGTTGACTTACTCTGAGATGGGAAACTCAGAGTTCTCGGTTACAGAACAGCTGAATTATGTTAGTTTACTCAACTCTAAGTAGGTTGACTCTGAGTTTAGCGCGTGCACCACGACTATGAAAAGTCATGATCAGTGGAGCTCCGAAATTACGATTCACCATGGCAACAGCTCCCGCCAAAAAGACGTCAGCGCGCATACTTCCAAATGCATAACTTTAATTCTTAATAACTGTCAATAACATAATAACTGTTATAATATCAGAGGTGAAAACTGTAAATTATTGAAATAATTTTCGTTTTAATGGTATCCCATGGCCACAAAAAAAAAAAGAAATAAAAAAAAGGAAAAAGACAAAGAAGAAACAAGAACGTGGCAGCAGCTAAAAATGAAGTATAAAAGCACAATTCAATCAAGGTATAGCTTTGAACATGAAAGGTTCATGGGTGTGGGCTAAATGACTTTACAAATATTTGACATTAAATATCATTCAATGTCTATTTCAACACGCTGCAGCTTTTTCCACATAGTCTAACACTCTTTTCATATAATTAAATATTTCTAATAATTATTAAGTACATTTACATAATTATAATTATACATTTCTTAATTAGAGTAATATAATTAACTACTGGCTTGTTGACAGCAAGAAGGCAGAGGGAGAACCTGCACCAGCACCACTGACAGATGAAGAGGAGATGGTCAAGTATTGGAAGATTTCTAAAAAGAATAACTTTTGCTTTTGTATTAGGAAATAAATATGACAAAAAAATTGTGAATAATTTGTTTATTGAACAGCTGTGGTGGTGGTTACGGCTCGTACTACCCCTCTGGCATCCTTCCATTCCATACAGTAATCAGTTTAATTATCAGAAGGTGTGATGGTGGGGATATGCTTGTCATCAATGCATCCAACCACACTGGAGATCCTGAAGGAAATTCTGATTATTGGGTTAATTCCAGACGTCACAGAAAGATGTTATCAAGTGAACGTCATTTATCAGATTAGCCTCATTTAAACCGATTTCTACACCACTAACCCACAGTCCTGTGATTCTCCTCTTTGACGGATTTGTGCCCAGGAAAAAATTATCAGAATGAGTGATGCACACTTTCCTTAAAATCTGCATACAGCAGCCTTATAATGTGCTCTGCATCTCCGATGTTTTGAAGAAAACTACCATTTTAAATGGGACCGCTCAAATAAATATGCACATGAATACGGTGTAAAAAAAATTATAATACAATAAATAATATACACTATTTAGTCTTGTTTCCATGAAGGAAAAAAAAAACGATTTCAAGTGATTTTTTATTTTATTTTGCAAATTATCTGGCAAAAAAAAATAGCCCATTCTTGTTTCCGTTTGCATTAAGACTATTTTTCTTACCCTATGGAGAGCACTTTTATATTTTAACAAAACTAAATATCTAGATATTTTTTTTATCTATAGAAAATGCATCTTAACTTAAGAATTTTTAAATCTTTGTACTTGAAATAAGACACAAATACTCATTAAGAAAAGCAATTTTGCAGCGTGAATGAATGAATGAGGTATTAAAACACGCTTACACTATAAAAAGGGGGAGGAGACGGAAAGAAACTCCGGGTTTACCGAAGAAAACCTGCTCCCGACCAGGTTAGGTTCACAGCATAAGTTACCACGGTAACTGACTCTGAGTATAAGTTACCTCTCTTTCTGAAACGGGCTTGACTTACCCTGCTTTCCCGGGTTTGACAAACCTCCCATTTTGAAACGGAAAACCCAGAGTTTCCCTCATTTCAGGGTTAACATACTCAGAGTTTTCACTTAACCTCCTTTCTGAAACGGGCCCCTGGGGCCTGTTTCATAAAACAAGTTTACCAAATAAGCCAGGTTTATTTCAGTTAGTCTGACGTATTGTTCAAAATAAGTCAGACTAACTGAAATAAGCCTGGCTCATTTGGTAAACTTGTTTTATGAAACAGGCCCCTGAAAGATTGTTTTATTTATTTATTTATTTGTATTTTATAAAAACACAGTAAAATAGTAATATTGTAAAATATTTTTTTCTAAAAAAAATTCTGTTAATTTATTGTATAATGTAATTTATTTCTGTGATGCGCAGCTGTATTTTCAGCATCATTACTCCAGTCTTCAGTGTCACATGATCTTCAGAAATCATTCTAATATGCTGATTTGCTGCTCAAGAAACATTTCTGATTATTAGTAATGTTGAAAACAGTTATGCTGACAAATATTTTTGTGGAAACCGTGATACTTTTTATTTTTCAGGATTATTTGATGAATAGAAAGTTCAAAAGAACAGCATTTATTTGAAATACAAATATTTTCTAATATTACAAATGTCTTTACTGCCACGTTTGATCAATTCAATTCATCCTTCCTGAATAAAATGATTTCTTCCAGAACCTTTCAGACTTATGAATGGTAGTGGCAAACATATTTATAAGCATTAGTTATGCTAGCATACTCCTGAATCTAACATATCAGCCTAACTGGCATATAATGGACATGGACTAAAACGCTTAAAACTCTCATGTGGTCTTTAAAGGAAGAGTTCACATTAAAAAAAATTATAAATAAAATAAAATAAAAAATCTAAATCATTATTTTTATTAATTTATTTATTTATTTTTACTTGAAACCCAGAAATATGTTTAGAGAAACTTTATGCAGCATATTCCATGTTAAATGTAAATTTATTTATTTGTTTTTTTAAATCAGTACTACGTGACTAGAGAAAACAGACAAAAAGTGCTTTGGTTTGCTATAAAGGCAAATTTGACACCCATAATGCACTGTGCTCGATCCAACTGTCCATGAGCAGAGATACAAAAATGTGCAAGTATGATCTAGTTTTCACAAAAGCCCTGGGGGTGTCAAAAATCACCGGGTAATGTGTTTTACATCATCTGCTCTGTTAAAAACAATGTTTTTAAAATGCAGTTTTGCAGTGATGCCATCGAAGAACCATTTTGGGTTCCTCAAAACCTTTCAGTGAAGAGTTCTTCAAAGAACCATTTTTTTCTTAGTGTGAAGGACCTTTTAATCATCTAAAGAACCTTTATTCACAACAAAGTTTCTATGGATGTTAAAGGTTCTTCTTGGATATACGCATTGTTCATTTCTATACACTATTGACACACAATACAAAGCTTGTTAAAAACTTGGCAAAGATAGCCTTTCATAATGACACAAAATTCATTTTTGGGTCATTTGAAATTTGAAAATGTAATTTTGCACTGACCTGTAGGTTGTCAAACTTGAGTCCAGGCATGGCCAGCTGCTCTCTGTCTATCTGGACAGGACTGATCTGCTGTGTGGCCACCGATATCAGCACTTTCCTGGTGTCTTCTGAGGGAAGCCAGGCATCATAACGCTTATCCAGCTCACTGGTGATCAGAGCGCTTGCGAAGGGGTCGTCGCCGCTCGGAACACAGCCTGGAGCTTGTTCATGGGCTCTACAGGACTTACTTGAGGTTTGGTAGCGACGGGGGTGAAGTATGTGCTGGTCGGTACGGTTTCCGTCACGGTGGGGACAGATAAGAGAGGAGACTCTGGAGGGCGGTTGTCTTGGGCGACTCTGCGTTTGGGTTGCTGATTGATATGAAAGACGTGGACGTCGTGAAAGAATCGAAGAAGTCTGAGGCGGGGTTGACCGCGCCGTTATCCGTGAAGAACTTGCTGAGGCTGGGGCTCGGCTGGCACACTTGAGGGACCAGTTTGTTGGGAGTTTCTGTGTTGCCGATGGTGAAACTTGGAGATTTTACCAGCGTGGGCTGAAAGCCGTCGGGAATCAGGGCTTGTGCTTTGGGTTGCACAGCCTGGCTGAAGATGGTACACACCGGGACAGCCTCGTCTTTGGGGGGTGTATCCATATCGATCTCAAGCTCTGTATCCTGAGTTTTGGGAGCCTCTGGTTTTGGCTCGTCCAGTGCAACAGTTTCCCTTTTGTCATCCACCTGCACAATCTTCTCCTCCTCATTCTCTTCTTTAAATAAAGCCTCAGATGCCTCCTCAGGTTCAGCAGCACTAGCTGTGTCTTCGTTTCTTTCTTCTGTATCTCCGTCAGGTGTTTTGGCCTCCTCCTCTTCATTCTGCTCCAAAAGCGAGTCAATGGGAACCACGTCCTCTTCCTCGCTATTCGGGGAGTCTGAAATCATCACGCTCTCCATCATCTGGTCATTCAGCTTGGCTATTAGGCCCTCAGAGTGACTGCTGTCATCCTGCGGTGAAACAAATGCTTCGGCGTCCAGGTCGATGCTCTCCTCTTGGAAAGATGCTTCTGTCAGGTCAGTCTGGGGCGGGACGGAGGCTTCTAGCGTCTCATCTGCTCCATCTATATCCAGAGTAACAGGCCTCTGGGCTGGACCTTCACTGCTGTCCATGAGTCCAGCCTGGATGTTCCCTGTGATCCCAGTTCAAACAAAACAGAGATCAATGAATCAGGATAAATGACTAATAAATAAACTATTGTCCAGGGATACAAACTCATCATGGGTGAAAAAGGTGACAACGACACACATTTTTAAACGCTTATAAAATATTTAAAAGCCTTATTATTTTTAACTTTACAGTTGTGCAGTAAAATTCACTTTAAAAAAATCACTTTTCATTCATGGAGATGATGAAAAATGTGCCAAAAAACCTTCTGAAAAACAAAAACCTTTGAGATGACAATTACACGAAATGACCATTATATCCAGTAGATGCAGCAGAGGATCACTCAATAGCTTAGTTACCATTTCCACTCCCTAGTTTTCAGGTCTTGATTTTGAATTTACTATAAAATGATGACTATAACAAATTTTTGTACTGTACTGTACTGAAGTAGTATAGCAAGTACAATTAAATAATAATGCATTAAATATTTTGAAGTATTTTTAGATTTAATTTAAAAACTACTTTTTTTTGCCTTAAAAAGGACACATCAAAAAGAGTGTTTTAACTGTAGAAGCTGCTAAATATATTCAGCTAACACAGACTTGTTGCTGTTGTAGTTTTGTTACTCTGAAATAACTCTGCATCACTTGATTCACAGGTTTGTTTTTGACAGCTGTTTGTCAGATAGATCATTCCACCCAGGGCAGTTATCACTGTCAATACTGACTGACGAAACAATTTAGCGGATTCACTCGCGTAATCTTTTACACTTGTGTTTGTCACTCTTGAAACAGTATATGTAGACGTTCAGTCCTCTTAGACAAACAAAACTGTAGAGATTATAGAGAAACAGAGCAAAGCTCTTATAGCACAACTGACTCAGCTTATGCGAAAACTCCTGATAAATCAATGACTAACTACACAATCAATCTCTTATTTATACCGTGTGTATGCGTTTTTTCTCTCTCTGATTATATTAGGTAGATCTGCAAGCGTGTAGATCTCTGTAAACTTACGAAAACATAAATTAGTTCAGAGGGGATTCTTCTGATTAATCTACAGAAAACACCTCTGACTGGCCATTGCTTTCAACAGAGATGCCTGTGATTGGCTACAATACTCAACGCTGCAAAAACACGTAAATAAACCAGAGCATGCACCCAAAAACACACAGGAGCGTTTAAAAGTGGTTGACTACAAGTGGGTACAGATATGAATAAGTACTAATGGTACTGTAAAAAGACCCCCACCCCCACCAAAAAACACTTTCTCATTGGATCTACACAAATCTCATGGGTGACCTATTTTGATCTCAAGAAGGTGAGTTTTCACTAAAAGGTGAGGAGTTTGCATCTATGATTGTCACAAAAACATCCTTGTGAAAAAGAAGGACACTTTAGCATATTTACTGTTCAAATGTGTCCCTGGACCACAAAACCAATCATAAGGGTCTTTATACATGATTTATACATCATCTGAAAGCCGAATAGATAAGATTTCCATTGATGTATGGTTTGTTATGATAGTAAATATTTGGCTGAGATACAACTATTTGAAAATCTGGAATCTGAGGGTGCAAAAAAAATCTAAATATTGAGAAAATCACCTTTAAAGTTGTTCAAATGAAGTTCTTAGCAATGCATATTACTAATCAATAATTAAGTTTTGATATATTTACGGTAGAAAATTTACAAAATATCTTCATGGAACATGATCTTTACTTCATATCCTACAGATTTTTGGCATTCAAGAAAAATGGATAATTTTGACCCATACAATGTATTTTTTTTGTATTGTTGGCTATTGATACAAACATACCCGTGCATCTGTCATATAAATTCATATCATATAAATATATGACTGCTTTTGTGCTCCACATATAATCTACATTAAAAAATATACTTAATGTAATGTTTTGGACACTTAACTGCATGTTAACTGCAATTACATGGAAAAGTATTATATTCAGAGTGCTTTTGAGAGCACAGATGACATTTTTCTATAGTTCACATAATATTTAAGGAAACAATCACTTATCGAAATACTATAATATAAATCAGAAGACTAAATAACAGAGAAATATTATTTGACAAATAACCTTTACGCTTTTCTGAAACAAAAAAACTCGTAAACCTAGTTTCCCCTAAACAATAATAAATACAGAGTATCAAACGAGCCCCTGCGATCATAATACAGTAAAAATTAATACAGAAATAGGATTAAAATGCAGTTTATGGATATTACTGATCATATCCTGCATTTCTGAAGAGCTCTGTTGCAACTGCATAATGAATTTAGACTAATACACAACAACGTTTGGAGACCGTCATATTCTTCACAACACTTCCGCATAATACAAATATTATATTAAAATATTATAATAAAACAGTAAACGCAAGACTTTACCTTCTGTTAAATGAACGCTAGGATGACAACAGTGTAAACACACGCATGCGCACTGACGTAAGCATAATAACCCTACGGTGTGAGAAAGGTGTCAAACATACCAAGGCTGGTATTCACGAACGAAATGTACGTTCACAAAACCTAAAGCACTATATCACACTGAAGAGTGTTACGGTAGTTTCCATGCGCCGTTTGCGTAAGTCTTATTTCACTCTCGCGGAACTGCTGTACCTGTTATTAGTATTTGAGAAACAGGAGAATGTTTTACTCTGAATTAATTGATAAATGAATAAAGATGGAGGATGATGCACCGATTATTTACGGCCTGGAGTTTCAGGTAAGTTGCTGTAGCTCTGTTTATCTTCTCAGTTTCGCACACAACAGTCTCATAGATACATGAGCTGTTTTACAGTAAGCTGGTGCCTGAGGTATTTAACGTTACATGTTAAATATTAAAAACAAGAATTTGTATTAAACGTAACAAATGGAGATATATTGTCCGTTTCAAACATCTGTCTCAATGTATAAAATATACATATGTGATAAGTGAAGAATCAGATGGTAATACCATAGCACTTCAATGTACTATGATTGGCATATTCATATTTCATATGCCATGGCAAAAATAAAATACATTTATTCTTACATTTACTAAAAAAAATAGTAAATGTAAGTTATTTATATATATATAAAAAAAGATCTAAAGTGTTTTTTTTTTGTACAATTGGTTACATATTTGAGCTCAGTCCAGGGTTATTATAGTTAACTAAACTAAAACTACAACCATAAAAATGTTACTTGAAATAAATAAATCTTAACTGAATTAAATCTAATATAACAAAGTAACATGAACTATCCTTTTAGCTCTTATTTTAGCTCATTATTATTTAGTTTATCTTGGTGTACTAAAGTAGCTAAAACTAAAAATTAACACAGACATATCTTCAAATAACTAATAAAAATGACAAAACACAACAAAATTACTAAAACCTTAACTAAAATGGAAAATATAAAAATGAAAAAGATTAATAAAAACTATAATAACACTTCACTGCTACTAAAAATAAGCCTGGATCAGACAGTATTTATGTATTTTTAGCTGTGTCTAGTGAGCTGCCTACCTAGCCAGTGTTTTTGGCATCGGTTCAGCTGCCTTCCCAGATGTCATTTTAGGTCTTTTAAATGATCAGTTTAGCTAGACAGCAGTTTTGAGCATCTTTTGGCTCCCCTGAACCAGCACTGGCCTTGGCCAAGGCTGCTGCTGGAAAATCATCCTGGAAAGAGCACTGCAGTGTGACGCTCTCTGCGTTCCTCCCCCATTCTACAGACAGCTGCTGATTACACATACACACAAAAACTATTACAGATACACCTCCCCAACCCCGATCACTCGCCTCCGTCGCTTTGAACCGCCAGCCTGACAAGCGGGTCTGGACCAGCGCTAATCTGGCTGCAGAACCGGATGGCTGATTGCCAGAGCTGGATTACTTCCCCTGTTGCAAAGTCGTGTGTCTATGGTGTATTATGTGCTTTTTGTTGCAGAGGTGTTTTTCCTGTTCTCACACTGTACTCCCCAAGGAGCATAGTCTGGGAGTTATTTTTTTCTCCTTACATACATTCCTCTTGTTTGCTGTATTTTTCTTCAATTCCCTGTCTTCCTGTCCTGTCTACCCCATTGTCATATATGTATGTTGTGTATGGACAGGTCGATGGCTAATTTCGCTGGTACTTGTGACTAGTGACAATAAAGGGCTACTACTACTATTGAGCTGTTCATAAACAGCAATTGTGGATATCAAATGGGCTGTTTGTCTAGATTGTAAAGCTTCCTACATAGCAAACATGTATCTAGTAAGCTGCTTACTTAGTCAGCATTTTTGCGTGAACTACCATTAGGACAGCAAACATACTAATGAGCCCACCTGTAGTATCTAAAAATGCAGTCTAGGTAGCAGCTCGCAGGTGTCATATATGTATTGTATTTTGGCTGTGTATCATTAATGCAGGGTCTGTCGTTCTCTCCGTGTGTTTCAGGCGCGTGCTCTCACAGCTCAGACAGCGGAGACAGATGCCATCAGGTTTCTAGTGGGCACACAGTCACTCAAATTTGATAACCAGGTGAGTGGATGGATGCATGGGATTTTTCTAGACTCCTCATATTTGCTATAATGATGTTATATATTCGCAGGACTCTTTCTAACAGGTTTCTGAATGCATGTGCTTGAGTCATGTTTATTAATTCATATTCACACATAAAACACTAACTAATGTAGATTGATACAACTTGAGATGTTTGTTGTTAGTTCACCAGCTATTGCATCAACTGATGTTAGGCCTAACATATAGAAACATATTGTAAAGTGTTACCAAAATTTTACTGCTACTTGAGAAAACACCTCAGAAATACAACACAACACAAATCACAGATTTACATGTAAAAGAGTGTTTATCACTTGTTGCTTCGTTACATTAACCCTTGTCAGGTTTAGTGCATACGCCAACAACCTTTCTGATACTGTATCAAGTCTGTTGCTAGTTTATTGTTGTTTACATCAGACTTTGATTTAGTAGTTGAAAAATTCATATCCATTAAAAAAAGGCATTAATAGTGATCGGTAGCAACTACAAATCACTGTTTGCAAACAGGTTTCCCAAACACTTCTCTCATTTGAATAAGACTTTCTTTCAAATTATACAGTTGTGCTCATCGTAACTTGCAGAATATTTAGGATGTTTAACCTTTTTTAAAAAACAATATAACAAAATTAATAAGATAAATACATTTATAATAAGTCAGATCACAAATAAATAATAAAATATAATAAATGAGATAATAATATATAAATATAATACAAAAATATATAAACAAGAATATATAATGATTAATAAGATCAATAACAAGATTAATACAGTAATAGATAAGATCATACATTAGACATTAAACAACAAATGTAATAATATTAATTAATAATAATTAAGGTCAATAATAAGTAGTACTATTAAGATTTAAGATTATAAAATAAATAGGGTGATAATTACAATAAAATATCATATAACAAATTTAAAATAATAAATTAATTATATTTTATTGATCATAAAAAAATCAATATTTCGTTGAAAATAAAATGATTAATAAAAATATCAATAATAAGATTAACAGTAAATAAAATCATATATTATTTGCCCCAAAGAAAATGCCTAACATTTATTATACATTACATATTTTTTTTCTGATAAATAAACTAATAAATAAATAATAACTCATTTATGTATAAATCCAAACCTGTTTGACTTTCATCTGTGGAAAGACGTAAAGACAATATTTGATGAATTCAATGTGCAATCCAATGTGTCAATTCAGTGTGCGAAGCAACATTGGTCCCCACTGACTTTCATTCTTCCAAATATCTTCTATCAGACAAAAAAAAAAAAGAAAAAAAAAGGAATCTCTGACTTTGCACATGTCATTTTGCATATTCCGTAAGGGGTATTTAAACTTATGAGCACAACTGTATGATCATTTTCTCACTTGTCAGCTTCCAAGAAGTTTTGTTTTTCTTATTTTAAAGGGGTCATCAGATGCCCATTTTCCACAAGTTGATATGATTCTTTATGGTCTTAATGAAAAGTTTCTAAACATTCTTTGGTTAAAATTTCTCAATGGTAGTGTAAAACAACACCCTTTTTACCCTGTCAAAGTCAGCTCTGTTTACAGCAACCTGTTTTAGTGCATGTCCCTTTAAATGCTAATGAGCTCTGCTGACCCCGCCCCTCTCTTCCGTGGGGTGACAAGCCTTTCTCATGAGACTGTTTACTTTAGAACTTACTAACTAGCACATTATTAGGAAAGGTGATTTGCAAAGATTCATAAAATAACCTTATACTTCTTCTGGAGGTGAAGCTGGATCAGGAATGATTTGCGTGAACATAGACGCATTTAGGCAGATCGGAGGATGCATTCCCTTCAAAAACAAACGTAATCCTCTGCGTCTTCAGCGGCTCAGATGTCGAGAGTAAATAAATCATTATTACATCCAACAACAATACACCTCAATCTCTTAGAAACCATTCTTGTCTACCCCTGCTCCGGCGTCGAAACAATGGTGGACTGATGACCGCTCTCTCAGGGCGGGTCTGTGATAAAACACCAGTGTCAATCAACAATTGTGGGAGGGGCCTGGGTCTGTGTGATGTCACTCTACCAAGAATCTGAGAACGGTTTGATTTGAGAAAGGGGATGCTATTTATAGGGATTAAAAAAAAGCACTGGGTGAATTTTTATCAATATAGGGTGGATGTGTACACTGCCAACACACATTTATGTTCAAACAACATGTAAAAGTAAATGTTGCATCCGATGACCCCTTTAAGCAGTTACAACATTTAGAATAGTAAGGACATTTTTGCAGTGTTGAAAAACACTTCATAAACCTTCCCTGCAGCAGGTCTGCACGTGTCATTACGGTGGTCCTCTGAACCTGAGCCCCTGACCGCTCCTTCACATAACCACTACGGCAAGAGACGAGGCTCATGTGATAATTCACTCAGCTTCTGTAGAGGCTGATAAATCACGAGCGAGTCTCTTCAAGCCCAGCGCTCATTACAGAACCTTCCAACGCCTCCAATTATCCTGTCCAGCCATCGGAATTTATTTGTATTGCTTCCCTCCATAAAATTATAACGTTGCCTAATAATTCTCCTTCAATGCAGTCCAACCCAAGGTTAATGGCTCTCCAACTCTCAGCAGAGATGTCCTCATGTATGCATGCACTCGCTCACACGTCATACACCTACACAGGTGACCAGCAAGACACATGCCTTTTGCTCTAGTTTTGCAAACAGCTAATTAATATGACATTCATTTGCTAAAATCATGATGTGGAGAATGATTCTTACACCACTGAGATTTTATTTCTACCAGTTTAGTGACCCATGTCAGAGGATACACAGCAAAATCCCAAATGTAATATAACAATGTTATACCAACACTGGGAAAAAAAAAGGTATAAAAAATAATTTTCACTCAGAAATTTCACAAACAATTAAAAAGAAATGGGAAGTACGTTGCATTAGATTTTGAAGTAGAAAAACTAAAATAGTATTTTATTGTAAAACATACTCCATACTCTTTTTTTTTTTTTTTACTACTACTTTTTTTGTACTTTGTATAACAATGACAAATTTCCTCACATAAAATAAAAAGTGAGATTTAGGCCTGAAATTTTATGCATTTCAAAGTAACAGTCATCTTGAAATGAGTAAAACTCTAAAATATAGAGTTTCGTGTAATTTCAGGCATGGTATTGTGGAGAATTTGTAAATCTGGGCATTTCCAAAATGTATTCATGGAGAAACTTTCACTGAATGTACTTAGATTTTGTTTAAAGTGTAAACTGTGTAAAATTAGTATCACTAAATCGGTGTATATAAAAAGTCTCTGTCTGGATTTAACATACAAGTACTTAAGATTTTAGGATTGAATCATTATTAGAGTGATTAATATGTCTCTGATGTGATGCAGTGCGTAGCTTTTAATTTTTCTAACAAGCATGTCAGTATATATACCTATATACATATTCAGTGACAATGGCAAGATTCATCAGGCTCAGTTTATGAGAGATTGTCCACCACAGTGTCCTGACATTAACCCCCTTTGAAAGTCTTTGAGATGTGCTGGAGTCGACCTTACACTGCCTGTCCAAAAACAAAAATAGGTTGCACTGATAATTCATTGTATGGCCTTTAGCTTTGATAACGTTGTTCTTTCGTTGTGGCACTGTTTTGACGACATGCAACATCACAGCATTTATTTCCATCAAGAGTTGCATCAATTTTTGGCAGAGATATTGTATTGACTATGGGAGAGTCAAACCACTCTCAACACCAGCAGAACCTAAAGACTTTCAGTAGGGTTAAGATCAGGACTCTCTTGTGACCAACTGATACATGAAAATGATTCCTCAAGTTCACTAAACTACTATTTCATAATTTGAGCCTGGAAATCATGGCATTGTCATCCTGGAATATGAACATGAGTACATCATCCATCATGGTTGTCTGATGAAAAAATGAAAAGCGACACACTGCATCAGTTAGGGTTAAATGAATTGTTGCAAAACATACAACATGCCAGAAACATATTAATCACTGCAATAATGATCCAATCCTAGACTCTTCAGTATTTGATATACTGAGACATCTACTATACTATAGATATACTATAGATCTCACCGTACCTTCTCAATTGATTAATCACAGTATATTAACACAATTGTTCTGGTTTTTTTATGTTTTCTGAAATGTTATGTTTAAACATGCAAATGAGACCTTATCTAATTAAATATGCACTAATATGCATTCATTTCAGCAGAAATCTGAATATTGGATGAAGCCAGTTTCAAATTATCATTTTGTTAAAGATAAAGTTAAAGATTTTCACAGAAGGGATTTTGGATTTTTCTTTTAATTTGGAAATTTCCTTTTATTCGAAATAAATATAAATATAAAGTCATGTAAACCAGGCAAATGATATATAAACAAACTCCTCTGTCAAAACCTTCAGAATATGAAGATGAATAAAACTGCTAAGTTTGGTGTATGCATGTGCTGCTGAAGTGGAGATTTCTGACTCCTTGTGAGAAAACCTTTAAAGATATGTATTTTAATTGAAATCTACAGATGCAAATAGATAAAGTGCAATAAAATAAACCCCTAAAAAACAATGGATTTGCTTGGAGTGTCTTGTCCTAAAAGATTATTTATCTAAATTATTTACCTAGGATCAAGATTAAAAGACCAAATGTATTTCAATTTTGCTTCTCCAAGTGAATTGATCTTGTTTTAAGGCTGTTTAGATGTTTTTAGGCACAGAATAGGATTTTGTGAAGAGCACACAACAACTCCATTATGCACATAATGACAACACTTACAGTAGAATATAACCCACAGTGCACGTGAAGTCCCTCAGTAAAATAATAACTTTCTACTGCCTCTTCAAATGTGCCATGCTTTGCATATAACTTTTAGGCATCTAACATAAGTTCAAAAGATGCAGTCACTTCAAAGTTGGAATAAAAGCTGGGAAATGAGTGTCAGGAGTGTGTGAAGTTAAAAATCGTTTGAGATTTCATGTACTGTCATATTAAAGTAAATATCTGCAAGTGAAGTCCCAGCTCTTTGAACTGCCGTCAGGACGCTCTCCTCAGCGCTGTGCTTTTTTTCTCTTCTGCAGATTCACATCATTGACTTTGATGATGAGAATAATACGATTAATAAGAGCGTTCTCCTGCACGATGCTGGTGAGATATGGCACATCAGCGGCAGTCCTGCAGACAAGGCAGTGCTGACCACGTGCTACAACAAGAGTGAGTCTGTCGTTCTCTTCCTCTCACTATTGACTACTGACTAAAAACTACTGGCAGGATTTACTAAATGAAAAGGATTGACTGAAGGTGTGGATGGATGCAGTTATTTTAGGGGGCAGATGTTATTGCTTATGCATTTTTGTAGGAGTTTCACTTTCAGATGCAAAATTTATGAGAGGAGAGTATTTAAATGAATCATACAAAGTGATTTAGTAAGGTTTGCGATCTCATGCTAATTTGTTCTGTTTAGTAAAACTGGCCCTTATAGTCAAAATGAAATGTAAATGGACTATATTTACATTCCTAATGCACATTCCTGGTCTCATTATGCACAATTCAGCAGCATGTTAAGAAAAAATGTGTAATATTCTGTTTCACTCAGAAAGAATGGCTTTTTTTATGCTGTCTGTAAGGATCAATAATTAAATATATATAGTATTTATACATCTGAAACCTGAATAAATAAGTTTTCCATTGATGTATGGTTTGTTTGAAAATCTGGAATCTGAGGGTGCAAAAAAATCAAAATATTGAGAAAATTGCCTTAAAGTTGTCCAAATTAAGTTCTTAACAATGCATATTACTAATCAAAAATTAAGTTGTAATATATTTACGGTAGGATATTTACAAAATATCTTCATGGAACATGATCTTTACATAATATCCTAATGATTTTTGGCATAAAAGCAAAATGGATAATTTTGACCCCTACAATGTATTTTTGGCTATTGCTACAAATATACCTGTGCTACTAATGACTGCTTTTCTGCTCCAGGGTCACAAATGGTCATCTAAAATATTGTCATGCTGAATAAGGCATTAATATGACTTTATAAGTACTAATAATCAGACAATATGCCAGAAATATGCATGCTAATAAGCAACTAGGTAGTAGTTCTATAATTTAGCTGTCTGCTGTTTAGAACAGCCTTTGTATTTTGAGCATTATAATGTTGTATAGGTAGGGTTTGCAACAGAATCTTAATCTTTTAGTCAATAGTAAATCTCTTAATAAGTTGTCTTCCACTAGTACAAGATGTTGTACTTGCATTCAGTGTACCTCTAACCTCATGAGTGAAACTTCTCAAAAGACTTTTTTACTTTGTATGTGGTTATATGTGCTGTGAGTTCACTGGCGCAGTCATGTCACACAGGCTGTTAAAGCAATATATGACACACTCTTGCACTTGCCTCGAGGCAATTAATAAACGTACACAAACATGAAGAAACAACTGAAAGTGGAAATTTTAATTGAATCCCATGTTTATAAGACCGACGCCTGTGGCTGGTTACTGACAGTTCACATAGTGGGGAACATTTCTTTACTGAGTGAAAACTAGGATATGGCTTTTTTTTTTTATTTCTCCTTCCATCTTCATTATGATGAGGCCAATGTGCAAGATGTCATGGTGGAGTTCAAAAGAGGAATGTAATTACCGTGACATTCAAGCTAATGGAGTAGCCGGGCGTCACTGAGTCTGCCTCCATCATCACCCCCACCCACACTCAACCATCTGATCTGAGAACAGCGCTTATTCTGATACTGCTGTATGCTTGTGCTCCACTACACTGCGACAGCCATTTCAACAGCTTTAGCAGCAGAAAAGAACTGCAGTATGAAATCTACCAATTCATAGCTTAGTCAATGATACATTAACAAACTTAGATCTACAGTGGTGACCAAAATGATTAGAACACTAGTATTTTCAGCAGCTAAAAATGGTTTGAAGTCAGTTATTTCTATCGTTTGCTGTAGTGTGTCAGTAGGAAATATCAGTTTACATTTCCAAACATTAATTTTTCCATTAATTGTAATAATCCAGTGAGATTTTAGTCTGACGACAGCCAGTGCTCCACACAGAGATCTGATCCGATCATCATCAGTCTGTCTGGAATGACATGAAGAAACAGAACAAACTGAGACAGACTCAATCCAGAAGAACTGTGTCTCCAAGATGCTTCAAGAAACCTCCTGCAAAGTTTCCTGAGAAACTATGTGCAAAACTTTAAACACAAAGGATGCTCACACCAAATGTTGATTTAATTTAGTTATTAGAAGTTAATTGATAAAGAAAATTTATTTATGACATTATTTTTGACAGCATCCTTATTCTACAGCATTTTTACACTAGTGCCTAAAACTTTAAACAGTACTGTAGCTTTGCAGGAGGTTTCTTCTCAGTGTAGTATGTGAGAAGCACTGTGTGGAGCACTGGCTGTTCTCAGACAAAAATCTCACTGCATTATTACAATGAATGGAAAAATGAATGTTTGGAAATGTAAACTGATATTTCCTTCTGACACACTACAACAAAAGATAGAAATAACTGACTTAAATCCATTTTTTAGCTGCTGAAAATACTAGTTTTCTAATCATTTTGGCCACTAGTGTATATGAACAGATTTACAGTTGAACTGCTTTTGTCCAAAATGTACACTAAATGAGCTGTTGTATAAAAGCAGTATCAGACTCGTAATTGTGCTGTTACTCTGAATATCAGCACGGCTGTAATTACCTGTGACCTTGTGCCTTCAGATGAATCACAACCACAATGAATTACGATTGCTTGAATTCCCGTTATTGCTTTATTCCAGTTATTATGATTAAATGGGTCCTATTAAGCGTTTTCACTTTTTCAACTTTTTACAAAGCTCATGCAAAGCTCAAAGTCCACTTTAAAAGGAGATAAGCTTTCTCTTTAACAGAAAACACTTTTCAGTAACTACAACAAACGACTTCCACCCCGGTTAAAAAAACCCTTTATTTGTGCTTGCAAAGGTTCTGCACGATCCTCTTGTTCGCACACATTCTCAGGGTCTGGATCGGCCGAAACTGACGCCATCGTTTATATTTACAGCTGAGCAGATGAAACTCACAGTTATGGTAAGGTGCGTGTCATTTACGGAACATGCACTAAAGCGGTTCGCCAATCACAAAGCACTGGGCCAGCTAACCAATCAGAGCACATTTAATTATTCGGAAAGGAAGAGCTTCATTGAAACAGGAACTAAACATAGACAGACTGGGAAGAGAAGTGCTGCAATAATGTAAAATAAGTGAAAAATAATGCGTTTTTAAAACAATCAAGGATGAAAACCTATTCTACACCTCAAAAACCAAAGGGCATAATAGGACCCCTTTAATAAATGTAACTTTTTTTATCATATAGCTGTTACAGACAGATAAAATCAATAAGCCATTAGAGGCTATGCATTACAGTGATTTTTATCACAGTTAAGCTGTGGTGAATTAAGTTCTTTTTTTATTTATTTATAAATGTATTTATTTAGTATACACTTAAGTAAAACTGATCTTATATGCATTCTCTTCTTTGTGTGAGGCAGAAAATAATTATTAATACTTAATTTTCAAATAGCATTGTTATTTTTCTTCTTGAAAGTAGTGGAGCCCAAATTAAGATAGTATGCTTTTGGATATGTGGTGGAATAGAAGTAAAACATTTTCCCTATAATGAAAAATGTTGTAATAAATGACAGAAATCTCTTGAAAGCATTAAAGGTGTAGTAAGTGATTTCTGCGAAACGCTGCTGAAAGTGGATCAGACCAAGCACCAGAACACATTTGTAGCCAATCACCAGTAAGGGGCGTGTCCACTCCCTTATTGCATAGCATGTTCATGAATTTGGGGGCGGAGCTATCAAGATAGAGGTGTGATCCTTTTTTGCATAGGGCCGTGTTTGTTTTGGTGATTTGGGGCCAGTTTTACTAACAGCTTGCCAGAGCAAACTGTCTTTTGGCATTACAATAGTTCTGTCAGGTTTTACTAAAGACGCGCAGTGAAGAATTAGCGCTGAAAAGGCGTGGACACAGTTATTTTTGCTCCTCACCTTATTGAATATACAATTCTAGGAGTTTCCCTTTCAGACGCAACATTTTTGGGAGGAGAGTATTCAAATGAATCATGCATGAAAATTTACTAACATTTGCACATGTCAAATTACTGGTATTTGCACCGTTATTTAACACCCAAAAAAGCATGTCTTAAATTATTTTGCGCTTGGAATGGCTGCAATTATTGTTGCTAGAGGAGGCACTGCAGAGAACAGAGAGCACGTGGCAGAGGAGAGGATTTTTTTCCACATGTATTAATTTACTTAGAAAGCAAGAAGTACACATTATCCAAACATATCTTTTGCCAAGCCATGTTATTTTTAATTTGCTTCAGGAAATAAGAGAGAACTTTGAACCCTCAACTAGGAGTCACGCAATACCAGGTCTATCAAAACTTCTAGCAAACCTTCATTAATTTGTCCTCCGGTTCTTTTCAACATACTGTGGCTGCTTTATTTCTTTGTTCTTTATTTGCGACTACACTAATTTGCGCTGTGCTTGGTATATTGCATTGGTCTATATGTAAATGAGATGTTACGTCTGTGTTCTTTAATTTGCGCATTGTTAGTAAATCACCCGCAGAAATTTCCATGACCATCGGCGCTCTTTTGGAATTGTGCTCTCGCTCTAATTTGCCCTGTTTAGTAAAACTGGCCCTTGGTGATTAAAATATCAACATTGTTTCTTAGAAATCGCTTAGCGTTTACTATAAGATGCATTACAAAAAATATTTGTAATTTGTACTGTAAAATACTGTAAATATACTACAGTAAAATTGTAGATTACCATACCATATATACAGTTTATAAAAAAATGTAAATGGTTTTAACATCGAGTTACTGTATGTAATTTTAATGTAAATTTATATTTCTTGTAAGTAAACATTACTGTAAATTACAGTGAAAGGACTTTCCCAGTGTTCCCTTGTGAAAGATCTGATATGATTATATTTTATTTGAATATTTTTTATTTCTTCTCATATTTGTTATCAGTAATGTACATTAGGGTGCTTTGTGTTATATTTTCTATTATTTAGTTCATGTATTGCATTATTTTAGTGTCATAAGTGTTTTCCTGTTGGTGTTTTGTGTTTATGACTCTTTGCATCGTCTATATTGACAATGTTTTATGGACAGACTACTGACCATGAACTCTGCTTCACCATGTGGCTTTCTGTTGTGCCAGCTGTATTATCATAGTGGTTATTTGCAAGTAAAAAGCAGATTTTGGTAGTTGAAGTAGATGGGTATATGTATCACTTAATGATAGTTAAAATATACAGGCATCATCAGAAACATTTTATTTTATTTTTTTTATAGTGAATTTCTTGCAACCACAACTTGCAGTTTTTTTTACAGTAAATTTAATGGAATATTTTTTACAATGTGAGATATAAGCTTTAAAATACTTGAGAGAATATACAAGCCATGTATTATTGTAAATGTGTAATTATTGGCTACAGGTTTTATCTGCAACCCATAACTAGCAGAACACTTTTCGGCTGATGCAGAAAGTGCTGATGTGTATTTCTTAACGTCTCCCAAAGCAGCCATTACACCAGAAGAAGCAGCCGCTGCACTGAACACTCATTCTCCCACACATCAGAAGAGAGACTGCTGCCTATTTTTATATAACATTACTTACTACTTCATTTTTAAATAACAAAAGGTGTGTGTGTTTTCAAAACTAAGACAATGTTGTGGAGTAAAAGTTTCTCCCTTATGTTAAATGGCTTTAAATTACTTTCTTTTCCACATCAATCTACACTCTATACACCATAATGGCAAAGCAAAAACAGGTTTTTAACATCTTTGCAAATTTATTAAAAATAAAAAACTAAATGATTCCATTGCATAAGTAATCATACCCTTATTTGGGACAGTTGAAATTTAGCTCAGGAGCATTCATATTGCTTGTAGATGTTACTACACTTTGAGTGAAGTTAACCTGTGGCAAATTCAATTGAATGGGTATGATTTGGAAAGGCACACATGTCTTAAAATGTCTAACAGCTGAAAATGCATATCAGAGCAAAAATCAAGCTCTGAGGTCAAACAAACTGCCTGTAGAGCTCAGAGACAGGATTGCATCAAAACCACACATCTGGGGTAGAGTTCAGAAAAAAATGATGCTGCATTGAAGGTTCACAGAAGCATGTAGTATCTGTTACCCTTAATGGAAGAAGTTTGGAACAACCAGGACTCTTGCTAGAGCTGACCTCCTGGCCAAACTGAGCAATTGATGGAGAAGGGCTTTGGTTAGTGTGGTGACCAAGAAGCTGATGGTCACTCTAGTTGAACTCCATGATCATATGTGGAGATGGGAGAAATCTACAGAAGGACAAACATCACTGCAACACTCCACCAATCTGTGCTTTATGCTGGTGTGGCCAGATGCAATCCTCTCCTCAGTGAAGACACATGAAAACACACTTGGAATTTGCAAAAAAAGCACCTAAAGGACCCTCAGACTGTGAGAAACAAGATTCCCTGGTTTGATGAACCTCAATTCCAAACATCGTGTTTGAAGGAGACCAGCTCTGCTCATCACCTGCAGAGTACCATCCAAAAAGTAAAGCGTGCTGGTAGCAGCCTCATGCTATGGGGCTGTTTTTCAGCAGAAGGGACTGAGGGACTCGTCAGAGTAGAAGAAAAGCTCAATGCACCAAAATATTGAGAGAGCCTTAATGTAAACCCAGTCCAGAGCATTCAGAACCTCAGACTGGGCAGAAGGTTCACCTTCCAACAGGACAATGAACCTAAACACACAGCAAGAGTGGCTTATAGACAACTCTGTGAATGTCCTTGAGTGGCCCAGCCAGAGCCTGAGCTTGAACCCAATCAAATATTT